>JAAAWM010010203.1:0-35568 GCA_036873465.1 Thinopyrum obtusiflorum
TGAGAGAAATGCGCATCGCTCGGCCCCGACCACCCACCGTAACCGGGAACACCCCGATATTTTCCTCGCCCTCGCTTCTACCATGGTTTTTTCCATCATGGACGGCCCGAAGAATGTCATGCAGCTGCGTCTCCGACCTGCCCAGGACGAAAAGCCAATTTTCTGTCATGATTTTTTGTCATAGAAGTAGGACCCCACCACATCTATGATGATACCGGGTTTTGTCACAATTATCGTCATAGAAGTGTCATAAGTATGACAAAATTTTTTTTCGTTCGGCCCAAAATGTCACGGATGTGTCTTTTTTTTGTAGTGGCGGTGGACGACGGTGAGGCCTAGGAATGGAATGACCCGGAGCCAGCGAAGACACAGCAGTGGATGCCCACACTAAGGAGAGTATGACGGTTGACTGGATCGGCTGCGGCGTGAGGCTGCCATCACCGGAGAATAACAGGAGGTGCGGGTGGGTAGAGGGATGGCCAGGCCAGCGGAGGGAGTAGGGTGGGCCGGTGAAGACTGCGCGGCATCACAGCCGGCCACAAGAGGAGGGAGCAGGCAGTCCCGCCGGTGCTGGTTTAGTTGGCTGGAGCAGGAAGATCAGAGATTGAAGAAGCACGTCGGCCGATGGATGGACATCCAACAATCACTGCTGCTAGAATCGTGTGTTGACTGACAAAGCCTTGCGTAAACAAGTTAGCCTCAAAATCTGTGGCGTGTACGGCCCATTTGCTATTATTTTTATAATTTACTGCCCATTTGCTAATTCATATGGAATTTATTGCAGCCCATTTTCCATTCTTAGAATTGCTGCCCATTTTCTGGTCAGTGCCAGGGTTAAAAAATCGAACTAAAAAACATGCGAAATTTTAAAAATTCACATATTTTTGCTGGGGAACAAAATATTCTTAATCCAAAAATTAGTAGCCATACTAATACAAATTTAAAAATAAAGTAGTACTATGTCATGTTAAAATCCAATGAAATATAAAATATCTGTGAAGAACAAAAACAAAAAATGAAACTAATTGCCCATTTGCTATATTTTTTTGGAATTCGCAACCCCTTTCATATTACTTTTAAGATATACTGCCCATACTCTTTGGCCAGGCTGGAATGCATCCCTCCTCATCTTAAAAGATTTGCAGCCTAGTAAGTCGGATAAAACAAATAGGCCTAGCTTGGGTATTCTTCAAAAAGAAATAGTGCGCTACCTATTTTCCCAAAGAAAAAACTGCTGGGCTAGTCATGTTGTTAGATGGGCCACAAAGACCACACAACCCAGTTTATAGCCTGCTCCTCCGAAGAAATCCTCAAAAAAAGTTGTGCAATTCTATCGTTAATTGACTATACGTTGACAATGATGTGGGTCCCAGATATCAGTAGGGTGGATTAGAGTAAAAAAAATGAGGGGTGCATCTGAGTAGTAAAAGAGGCGCTTGCTTGTGTTTGGAAGTGGACCTAGTGGGTCCATACTGTCATACTCCCAACTACAGTCCTCACCCGATTCACTATGTTGACAGGGCCGGAGGGCGGTTTCGCGGCGAGTGCACCAAGGCGGAGGATAAAGTGGTGTCGCCAATGTGTTGGGCATTCTTATCGAAAAATAATAATGGACCGGAACTATTTACGATGTTGACTATGATTTGCATGGGTCCGCTGGTTGCAGGAAGAAAATGGTGGGAGAAAAAAGACTGGTCGCTATCTTTGCCTAAGAATAATATCGACTGAATGTAACGACACTCTCATAGGAAATATTATCCTCCTGTTAAAATTTGACTTTTCAAATCATGAATTTAATGAACTAGTGCATGAGCATTTAGCTTTATTTATTTATTTACTTATTTATGTTTAGGGGACCATGAGCATGTACCTGGACCGGATTCATGTGAGAGCCTCCCTTCCAGTTAATTATGGGCTCCTCTATTGGGCCTTCATTAGTGGGCTGCATGTTATCGACAAGTGGAAAATGTGTTCTATACCCAAAATAGTATGTGCTACATACGGTACGGGGCACTAAAGGGTAGGACCATGCAACGACTTCCAAAACATTGTGTTTGTCGTTCTAACAACACATTTATTCAACCAACAGACGAAATATACTACTGATTGTATATTGAAAACAGCAGCAGCAGTAACCAGGGTTGGGGGTGCAACAGAAGCAGTAAGCAGGACAGAAGAGTAAAGACACAACTCTCTCTTCCAAACTAAACATCAGCCATCATTACAAAAGGGCTACCAAAAAACAACAAGTGTATGCATCAAACTAAATAAAGAGCCTACTACACCAAGTGTACGCATCTAACTAAATGGCTTAGTTAGACGTTACTATTTATTAAGCTATGGAGATTGGCTGACAGCTTGAACCAGATGGGTGCCTGACGGGGGAAACTCCAGCCAGCAGGTCGATGTCTGATACTTGCGACCCTCTATCCTACTTTGGGCTGCAGAGCGTGGCAGCACATATCAGGGTATGGTGCATGGAGAGACGCATGGTATGTTGTGTACACACAATTTTGCCTGATGAATGAAACCGCGCTGCCATCATGATCCTTGTCGTCGGTTATCTCCTGGTTAATCGGATAATTTAGTCCGAGAAACAGAGAGCGTGTACCAAGGCTACTTACCAGCCTCCAGTCAAAAATTCATGAAGGCCCAGAGAAGCTGGGATCTTGCTCAAAGACCTTGCAGTGACTGTGATTGTATTCCGCGAAACAACATGTCCGGTACGTGCGAACGATCATCAATCGTTTGCTGTCGTCTGATCGAGCCAGGAACCACCTGCAACTGCCATGCCGCTTTTCTTTGAAAGGTTCTGGGATTAGGAAGGGTAGGGACACTAGGCGGCCTACAACATCATATCAAGTTGGAGTCAAATAAAAAAGGGCTCGTACTGTAGCCAATCTTAAGAACAACATGTTATGAGCATGAATATTTTTTCAGTAAATGTTGACAGTAATATAAGCAATCCATCATGATATCATAGGAAAGTAACATACTGCTGTAACAGCCGTTTGTAGTGATGACTGGAGTAGGCCAGCAATACGTCCAGCCATAGAAGGAGTCCAGAGCGTAAATGAAGCCCTTGTGTTCAATGGCATCAGAGAACCATGGAGGATGTATGATCCTGCGATGGACGTGCAGATTTATCCACTTACCACAATGACCTGTCAGATAGGGGAGACTGCAGTTGAAGAATGCAATTAGCCTGAAGTATTTATAATTCACAGATCTTGTGGGCACTTGGCAGATTACAACCTTGAGCAAATCAAACTTGGTATCATGTTGGCTACTGTAAGATTCCGAGTATTCTGGGCCGCGGTGCCAAAGTAGTGCAGTGTTAATCGAAGGAAGGGGGATCAATCGCCGGGTGTAGACCTCCACGAGCATCCAGCTGCCGCGACCATCGACGAGCACCATCCAAGATGTGTTCATGCCGACCTGGTACATACCGTTAATGTAATTGAGGTTGATGGGGATCGGATCGCAGTCAAGGGGGTTGATGCTCGCTACCCTACGATCGTTATGCTGCGTGACACACCATTTCTGAAGATCAGGCGGCATCAGCAAGCAAGGAGCTGGCTTAAAAAGCTCCGGCCTGAGGGCTTTGAGTAAATGGTACAGCCCTGACGAGCACGCGATGAGCGGCATGGTACTGAGATTGTCCACACGCAAAACAATGAGCTTGATTACCTCTATGGGGAGCGAATTCCAGCCACTCTTTCAGCGGACGCTGCTCGGTTCTGCCATTGTTAGTGCTTGGGTTTCGGAAGAGGGGGGAGGCGCCTTAGCGGGGATGGAAGATTGGACGATTATGTGCGGACGGAGATGGAGAAGCGAATATGTTACGGGAAGTGGACAGGTGATGATGACAACAGCACGCTGCTTGACTTACGACACACATCCCAACAGCGTAGGGTCATATCGATGCCAGACAACTTGCTTGAGTGATCACAGTACTAGTACTCCCTACAGTATCTACTACTATGCCCTAATTTGCATATAGAGTAGTGGAGTAGGACTCTCCTCTCCTACTAGCACCGGAGGAGTAGTATATTCTAATCTAAAATAGTTACAAACTTCAATGCCCGAGCGTGGAACGACTACGAACCGCCATCGGTGCTAACTCCAATACCCAGCAAACGTTCGCTGGGAGACATGGCAGTTGCAAACGCCCGTGACGCAGTTATAGTACGTGTGTAAGGGTGGCAGTTTTGACAAATACTATGGCTTAAAAACAGGCCACCGTCGGATGGAAATCTGACGGTTACGTGGGATTCGCCAAGATTGAGCTCGTGGCGAACAATCCCCAGATATCATTACTAAAAAAAGGTTAAAACACCCTGGGCTATAACTTGCACCAGCTGACCACTAACAATGATACTAACATAGTTGTAAAATGGTCAAAGAACGTGTCTACGTGGTGTTTGGAATTATATGCAAACTAGTAAGATGCCCGTGCATTGCACGGATCATCAAGATGCATTTTTTTTACAAAACACCTGTTATGATTGACCCATGCAGGAGTAATCCCATGTGTAGAAACTAATGATATCTCGAGAATTTTATCAGAAAAATGGTATCTCAAGAATTTCATCGAAAAAATGATATCTCGAGAAAGATGAGAGATAACACTACTGCAGGATGCTGCTAACGCGACACTACGATCAGAGACCCTTCGAGAAACTGTGTGCGATGCAATAATCGCAAACGGTGCTGTATGAAAACCGTCAGAAATGTATAAAACGTTTGTGATGATAGATGCATCAAACACGGTTTAGGTTTTAGTTGCGTGTGCGATGCAGGGCATACGGTTCAGTCCACTTAACTGTTTGCGATGAGGAGGAACAAAAGAAACGGGCAGCCAGATGAAGGTGTGTGCGATATACAGCATACGGTTCACTCGGATGAACTGTTTGTGATTAGGCAACACAAAAGAAACGGTCAGCCAGATTCAAGGTGTGTGCGATATACGGCATGCGGTTCACACAGATGAACTGTTTGTGTTGAGACAAGAGAACAGAAACGGTTCAATATAACAAGATGTGTGTGATACGCGGCAAACAGGTCTGTAATCAGAAATGTGTGCGAAGACCAATAATAACACAGACGGTTGCTGCTAATAAGACGTGTGTGTTGTGCAATGGGATTGCATACAGAATAACAACATATATATATACACACACTTATAAGGACATGCATTCGTATTTTATTAGTTAAATCCTACTTATAAACCAGGACGGGGGTATAGGAGGTAATTAAATCGCAAACTTTTTTTTGTATTAACCA
Source organism: Thinopyrum obtusiflorum (assembly GCA_036873465.1). Taxonomy (NCBI): domain Eukaryota; kingdom Viridiplantae; phylum Streptophyta; class Magnoliopsida; order Poales; family Poaceae; genus Thinopyrum; species Thinopyrum obtusiflorum. The sequence goes on from JAAAWM010010203.1 coordinate 5,287, forward strand.
TATGTGTACGTGTCCTTTCGTCCTCCTCTCGCACGTCTTGTCACCCCACTGCCGCAGACGGCTTACAACGCAAGCTTGCGCAGCGCGCGGGGGCGTTCTTTTGGCCAAACCGTGGCGCCAATTAATCGTCGGAGAGCCCGTTCCCATGCAACCTCGCAGGTTCCCGTGCAAGCTTCCCGCTCGACTCAGTGAAATCCCCCAAAATCCCAATGCTTAGCGGCCTGCTATAAAAACCCTCACGGTCGGCGAGTCTTGCGTCGCATTTTCCCCTCCCTCCCTGTAGCTTATCTTGTCTGCTTCTCCCACAATCGCCAATGGCACCGGTCCGTCATCGTCGCTCAGCCACTCTGCCGTCATCAGAGGACAGCTCTAGCTAGGAGGCTACACCGCGGCAGCGGCGCAGTCCCCGGCCTAGTGTAGTGCGCGTGGCGTCCCTATTGGGTGTGTGCGGAACACCCACCACACACTCCGCCGCCGCTGCCCATCGGCAGCTGTTGCCGGCCGCCGTTGCCGCCACACCATCGTCGAAAGCCAGGGCCATCTCCCACTCCACCGCCATGGCCCGAAGGCAGGAGGTGGCCGTCGTGGCCTCCACCCCACTGCCGGCCACCGTGGCCATCACCCGCTCCGCCACCGCGGCCCGAAGGCGGGAGGTGGTGGTCGTGGCCGCCACCCCATCGTCGGCCGCCGTGGCCGCCAGCCCACCGTCGACCGCCGGGATCATCACCCGCTCCGCCACCGCCGCCCGAAGGAGGGAGGCGGAGGTGGAGGCCCGCACGTGCGTCAGCGACCTTGCGTGCTACATCGAGTTCCCGCGGGAGGAGGAGGAGCACCTCGTCGAGCACGCAAAGAGCCTTACCACAACCGTGGCCATAGCACACGCCAACGCAGAGGCGAGGAATCAGGAGATCTACGAGCAGTCCGGCCGCTTCGAGAGGGATCGTCTGGAGCGGCAGTGGGTGTTCGAGCTGGCGAGCGTCGCTGAACGTGCAAAAGCGGCAGGCACCGTATTGCATTTCTCCGGCTCGTCGGTAGGCTCCTCCTCCTCCTCTGCCTCTCACTGAGCGCGCTCGGCAGAGGAGAGGCTGCCGGAAGTAGCACAAAGCCCCTCTGTGGTAGTAGTATTTAGGGGCTATTTTGTTCAGTTCATCTGACTATAGATGTGTGGTCGAACTGTACAACGTACTTAAAATTAGCTAGTATATATAGTTGAACTAGCTATTCCAGTACGTGGTTGGCAACAATTGGGGAAAAGTTTGGTCAGTTCAGCTATCGAGTTGAACTGTTTGTATAAATTAAGAACGACTGCTTAATCTATGAATGAAATCTATGCTTAATTACAGAATTTTAGTTGCAAAAATTAGATAGTGCTAGTGATTTCTAGCTGCATATTTTGACAAATCGCAGTGTTACAAGGATTGACAAAAGGCAACGTTACTAGATCAACAAATGTAAATCTTTCCAGTTTGATAAATGGCAACATACCCAATATGACAGATGCAAATCTCTTACCAAATTGTTTGTACGTGGTTGCACACGGGTCATCCAAAACAACCGTTTGCGTTGAAGGGATGCACAAATCCTGCACTGCTCTCACTTTGCATACGGGTGTTCTATCTAAAACGTTTGCGATCAAGAGCTGCACAAATCCTGCTCAGCACATTTTCCCTTGGCTTCCTGGGGAAGCTGTCGGTTTGCATACGGGTGTTCTAACTAAAACGTTTGCGATGAGTGTTTTATATTTAAAAACCAAATTAAACTGCGGCTTGGGCGCCATTAATGGAGAGGATGCGAGCAAGGCGGGCGGCCATGGAAGTCAAAGGGCTCACTTCCTGGTGAGCCTGCGCGGCGTACAGCTCGCACGCTTCCCGTTGAGCCTCTGCATTGGAGTACAGCTCGCACGCCTTCCGTTTAGTCAAGCACTCAAGCACCTATCCGCACGGCACCTCCTAGCCATTAAAAGAGTGAGGCGGGGCATCACGTGAATGGTTAACAGAACGCACACAATTTAAATTATACAAAACATTTGAGATGTTACAGTGGCCAACTATTTGTTTCAAAATGCCTTTGTTGGTTGTTATTCGAGTGCGCCTTCTCTCGAAATGGATACGAAAAATACCACAGCATGTCGGGTGCCATTCCATGATAGCATGCCAAGTTTCATGAATTTCAGACGAGTTTTGGATTTACTAGAATTTAAAAATAAAGTATCTCAAGGTTTTGCCGGCAATCAACAGTGCCCTGGTGTTTGAAATTCATTCCATTTCTTGCATGGGACCTAAGCATGCCCCGAAGGACACAGATTTGATTTTTTAACCAATTTATATGCACTAGAGCTTGTGCATGTAGTTCAAATTTGAATTATGCACATGAAATGCCTAGGAAACCCAGTTAATGTATAAAAATGTCCAAACGAACCCCGAAAAATTCCAAAAGTAAACACAACACTCTTGTTGTTCTATGTTGACACTAGAAATTTTTTGAAAGCAATAAGAGGCAACAGATACCGTTTCATCCCCAAAGGTGGCAGGTTCCCTACCGAAACCATCACGCTTGTTGTGAGAAGCTAGGGTTTGTGAGAAGCTTATACCCAAACCTGCCCGAAATGGGACAAAAATTTTACCACGGCATGTTGATGCTGCTCCATGATAGCATGCCAAGTTTCATGAATTTCATACGAGTTTTGGATTTGCTAGAATTTAAAAGCCCTGTATCTCATTGTTTGCGGCCGAGTGACGGTGGCAGGGTGTTTGAAATTCATTCCCATTTCTTGCATGGGACCTAAGCATGCAACCAAGGACACATATTTGATTTTTCAACCAGTTTATATGCAATGGAGAATGTGCATGTAGTTCAAATTTGAATTATGCGCATAAAATGCCTGGAAAACCCAGTTAATGTATAAAAATGTCCAAACGAACCGCGAAAAATTCCAAAATTGAACACAACACTCCTGTTGTTCTATGTTGACACTGGAAAAAATTTGAAAGCAATAAGAGGCAACGGATATCGTTTCGTCCCCAAAGGTGGCACGTTCCCTACCGAAACCATCATGCTTGTTGTGAGAAGCTCTAGTTTGTGAGAAGCTTATACCCAAACCTGCCCCAAATGGGACAAAAATTTTACCGTGGCATGTTGATGCCGCTCCATGATAGCATGCCAAGTTTCGTGAATTTCAGACGAGTTTTGGATTTACTAGAATTTAAAAACCAGGTATCGCAATGTTTGCGGACGAGTGACGGTGGCAAGGTGTTTGAAATTCATTCCCATTTCTTGCATGGGACCTAAGCATGCAACCGAGGACACATATTTGATTTTTCAACCAGTTTATATGCACTGGAGAATGTGCATGTAGTTCAAATTTGAATTATGTGCATAAAATGCCTGGGAAACCCAGTTAATGTATAAAAATGTCCAAACGAACCGCGAAAAATTCCAAAATTGAACACAACACTCCTGTTGTTCTATGTGACACTCGAATTTTTTTGATAGCAATCAGAGGCAACGGATATCGTTTCGTCCCCAAAGGTGGCACGTTCCCTACCGAAACCATCACGCTTGTTGTGAGAAGCTCTGGTTTGTGAGAAGCTTATACCCAAACCTGCCCCGAATGGGACAAAATTTTTACCACGGCATGTTGATGCCGCTCCATGATAGCATGCCAAGTTTCATGAATTTCAGATGAGTTTTGGATTTACTAAAATTTAAAAGACATGTATCTCAATGTTTGCGGCCTAGTGACGGTGGCAGGGTGTTTGAAATTCATTCCCATTTCTTGCATGGGACCTAAGCATGCACCGAAGGACACATATTTGATTTTTCAACCAATTTATATGCACTTGAGCATGTGCATGTAGTTCAAATTTGAACTATGCACATAAATGTATTGAAAATTCACTTAATGCATAAAAATGTCCAAACGAACCCTAAAAAATCACGAAAAATAACACAACACTCCTGTTGTTCTATGTTGACACGAGAAATTTTTTGGAAGCAATAAGAGGCAACAGATATCATTTCGTCCCCAAAGGTGGGGCGTTCCCTACCGAAACCATCATGCTTGTTCTGAGAAGCTCTCGTTTGTGAGAAGCTTATACCCAAACCTGCCCCAAATGGGACAAATTTTTTACCACGGCATATTGATGCTGCTCCATGATAGCATGCCAAGTTTCATGAATTTCAGACGAGTTTTGGATTTACTAGAATTTAAAAACCAAGTATCTCAATGTTTGCGGCCGAGTGACGGTGGCTGGGTGTTTGACATTCATTCCCATTTCTTGCATGGGACCTGAGCATGCAACCAAGGACACAGATTTGATTTTTCAACTAGTTTATCTGCACTGAAGCATGTGCATGTAGTTCAAATTTGAATTATGCACCTGAAATGCCTACAAAACCAAGTTAATGTATAAAAACGTCCAAACGAACCCTGAATAATTCCAATTTTTTTGACGACACACATATAGTTGCATGTTCACTCCAGATAAAAGGTCAAACAATTCAAACACCGTCCATTGCCGCTATGACCCCATTATCTAATTCAAATCAAGATGAAAAATCAAGTAGATCGCACACAGTTTATTATCAGCAACTGTGTGAGATGTAGCACAAAATATCCTGGAGCACCGTCGGTGTATAGTACACCTATGGCTTACGCGAGAAGGTGCGTCGGCTACCCAAATATCATTTCACTGTTCAATCGTCGCCGGTGAAAGATGGGGACGTGGACCCGCGTCGTGAGGGCAACTTCGGCGGCCCACTCCGGCGAGAGCGCAGCCGCAGCCGCCAGGCGCGTGCTAACAAGCTTCGTGAGGGTGACCGCAATCTGCGTCCGGGCCGCCAAGGCAGCCCAAACGGCCGATGTTGCTTCTCAGGCGGCGGCAGCAGCATCTGCCTCGTGGATAGCAACTGGCGAGAGCGGCACAGCAGCTCTCCGTTCCACAGCGGCGGCCTTAGCCCTGATGGAGGCCGCCCGCCACCATGTCAAGGCCGTCCACGCCCAGCTCGTGGCGCTCACCGCACAAATCAAAGGAAGCTTCTCCGACAACGGTCGGCAACCCACGGCCGAAGAGGTGGCAATCACCGAGAGAGTTCGAGCAGCCATCCGTTCCTGCACGGCATACCTTGCGACGACGGAGCCCGCCAAAGCCCAGATCGCGTCCGCCCACGCCCAGCTCGTGGCGGCCTATTCCAAAGATATGGCGGACACGGATGGCGAGATGCTTGCCGAGTATGGTGCGATGGATGCCATGGAGCCCCTTCCCCAGGAGACCGTCGGGCGCGAGCTGGACATGGAGGCGGCGGCGGAGATCGACGAGCACCAGCCGTAGTAGTACTCTTTGTTTTGTTTAATTAAGAGCACCGGTCTTTAATTTGTTAGAGTAATGTTTAGGTCAGCTAGCTCTGTTTAATTGCTGAACTTGCTCGATTAAGAAGTGTGGGTGTGTTGTAGTCTCCTTTGTGTACCCAAATTATGCAATGACGTGGATGACCACTGTAACCATGGAAATTCAAACCAAAACTTTTGACGTTCAAACTCATCACACACGGGTTAAGCTATCTGAATCGTTTGAGATGTCCACATATCGTACACAGTTCTGAATAAGGGACCGTGTCTGATGACACTTTGTGCGCCAGTTTTTTGGCTGAAGCGATTCCAAATTTTTGGCTTCCGCGGAAATATCTACCTCCCCGCCCCCTCCCCCTTACCAAAAGCCACATTTCCCCTCTTTCCGCCTTCCTTTCCAAGTTGAAACCTTCACTCCTTGCTTGCAGCGCTGCCGCCTCCTCGCCGGCGACCCTCCTTCATGCTGCTCGGCCTCGTCTATCGAGGCAGGCAATCCACACCCGACCCCCATCCTCCTCCTCCTTCCACATCCCACATGCCATGACCGCCGATGCGAGCGCGACACCTTCCACCCAAATCACTGACCCCTCCACCAAATAAGTGCCGCCCTAAGCCATGGTGCACGCAGTATAGCCAGGATCTCAAGGAGCATTTGGCAGCGGAGAAGCAAATCGCGGCCGCACGCGCGGATGAGGTCGCGATGGCTGCCATTCGTGCCGACCCCCAGATCTTGGAGGAGCACCTCATCGTCGAGGCCACTGTTGATGCCTCGCGCGCCGACGCCGCGACGCGGTTGGCTGCTTTAAATGACAGTTCGTGGCGTTTTCTCGAGGCCATCGTTTGCTAGCTACTGCCTTTCCTTAACAAATTCTAGTGAATTGTGCTATCTACTTTTACCATGCAATCTTCTGCTATAGTGTATATGTTCTATATGTCGTGCAATGTGGTGTTCAGTTAACTGCTTGGTTCAATTCTGCAAATGTGATGTTCAATTCTTCAGGGTGCAATATTTCCAAGTTGTTAAGCATGCTTGGTTTTGTTAACTGTCTGATCTTCTATTACGAGTATGTTATATTGTGCAATGTGGTGCTCAGTTAACATTTGGTTCATTTGTTGTGGTGTTTAGTTAACTGCTTGGTTCAATTCTGCAATACAATGTTCAATTGTTGTGGCTGAATTCTGTTATTGTATACCATGTGAGAAATAAATCGAATTTGGTTGTACTAAATACATGAGAAACAAATACAATTGCTATATTTCCAAGTTGTTAAGCATGCTTGGTTTGGTTAACTGTCTGATCTTCTATTAGGAGTATGTTATATTGTGCAATGTGGTGCTTAGTTAATGTTTGGTTCATTTTTTGTGGTGTTTAGCTAACTGCTTGGTTCAATTCTACACTGCGATGTCCAATTGTCATGGGTAGAATTTTGTATTGTTGTGCATGTGAAGAATAAATCGAATTTGGCTGCACTTAATACATGAGAAACATATACAAGTGCTATATTTCCTAGTTCTTAATCATGCTTGGTTTGGATAAATGGGTTTTCCATGTGGCTTGAATTAATCTGATGAATCTGCAATGTGCTTATTTTTCATCAACATATTTTACTGATAGCATGCGAACCCTTACTTAACCTGATGACTAACTACCTTATATGTGTTGCAGGGAAACAATGGGAAGCACTGAGGTTTACAATCGAGGTTAGCATGTGCATGGTCCGTTGTCTAATAGCACATTATTGTGCAATTGCAGGAACCATTCTAATATTTCGGTTTTTAACAATTTGGTCTTGCACATGTAGGTCCTGCTGTCAGAGGTTTTGACCCACTTTTCGACCCTTTTTGCATATGGGGAAATGAGTTGTCCATGAATATCAGTCAAGTCAAGAAACTCAGAAAGATTGTTAGGATAAAGAAATTAGCGACAAAAAACAACAAGATCTTTGTCTGCACAATGAAGAAGACATCAGTTCACTACAGGATGGTACTAACTATTATACCTTGCCTTTTTTATTCCTTTGCCCCATTTCCAATATAGAGAAGATATTTATGCACATCCTTGTTTTCAGGCCTTTCCAAAGCAGTTCACTGATGATTACCTCTCAAACCACATGTATGGTCAGGAGGTGAGGAAGTTATTCATACAACACCCACGGTTCAATATTGAAGTGTTCCTGAATAGGACGAAGGATGGACGGTCAATCATCCACAGGCACTGGCCTAAAGTTACAAAGACCTTCAACATTAATGAAGGCTCAATATTCGCCTTCTGCTTCAGCAGTTTTCCAGATGAGATACATCTGTCGATGTACCGTCTATGATGCTAATTTCGAAAGGTTATAGATGTTGCATGTGAAACTTGGTCCTGGTGTAGTTGTGTAATGGGGTAGCTGAGTGCTGAAGCTATATGATGTTGTACTCTGATGTATTTCAATTATGAAAATGAAATATATTGTGTGCTTAATATGAAATGTCAATTAGATTAATAAATGGATTATGAATAATTGGATAATTAGCCTGCTAATGGTGAATTAGCCTGCTAATTGGGTTTTGCTATTGCAAACAGTTGTTGAAAAAATACCGTGGGCGATGACCTTAGGCAACGCACACAGTTTCTAGAAATAAACTGTGTTGGATCAATGAACAATCACACACGATTTTCTCTTGAAAACTGTTTGTGTTAGGCCACCTTGCGCAAACATTTACCACATAAAACCTGTGTGTAATGGACAGCCTTTGCCACACAGTTTCTTCTACGGACCGTGTGTGATACATTCAATAACGCAAATGATTTAACGGGAAAAATTGTGTGTGATGTACCTGTGAACGGAAACGTTTTCCTTGGAGCGACTGTGTGGGATGTACATACGAACGGAAATGTTTAGCAGGGACTGACTGTGTGGGATGTACTTGCGACCGGAAACAATTTCATCGTATAATTGTATTTTTTAACTCTATTGTACGTATTTCCGTATTTGAGCGCTCGCCGGTCGCACACGACCTCATTTTGCCGAGCGTGTGTGCTAGGAGGGCATATCCCCGACGGTTTCTGGGTCGTGTGGGAAGGACCCCCCTATCGCCCACACTCACTTGGCGACGGTTCCAAAGGCCGTCGTGAAAAGGGGTTAAAAACCGTTTGTTTAGGAGCTCGCTGTACTAGTGTAAGGTGAGGAGGAGTGGGGCGTGGTGGTGACTGGTGGTCGGACTGGGCGGAGACGGTGCCGGCAGCGGCCACCATGCCAGACTGTTCCAGAGACTTCCTTTTTTAATTGCTCAACAATGAGGTTGTGGGAGATAATGATGAACGAGGCAAGGCCTGATCTGTAAATGTGGAGAGAGGTGCGGGTATCTTTTGTAAAATTGTCATAGTTTGCTTTCTATCCGTCAGATATAGATCGGACGGTCTATATTACAAGATGGCAGGCACACCATCATCACCAACTCGGTGTTTTATAAGAGTAGAGACTAGGAGTACCAGTAAGGACACCATCTACTGCGTCGTGTGCTACTCTCCTACAGCCACTCCCTCCTGCGCTCCATTCAGCGGGCGCAACGTCCCCTACAGCCACTCCTGTTTCATGGACGGCCTGGTTGATGCCTGCAAGGTGCCCTGCGTCTACAAGAGTTTCGGCTGCGAGAGGTACGTCGACCAGCACTCGCTGGCGGAGCATAGTTCCAGATGCACGCACGCGCCCTGCTACTGCTATGAGTGCACGCCACCGTTTGAGGGCTCGCTGGCGAGCCTCGTGCATCACCTCACGGCACCGTCCTTCGATCACTACTGGCCCGTGGCGGTGAACATCAAGTACAAGATGTGCTACCCGTTCGCCGTGCCGGAGTCGCTGGAGGATCACCGCCGCCTGCTAGTCGCGGAGGAGGATGACAGCATCTTCCTCTTGGCCGTGGGCATCGGCGAGGCCCGCGCAGGCCGCCGCCCCGTATCTGTAGTGTGCGTCAGGGGCAACGCCGCTGACGCTGACACGAGGCCGGTGTACGTGTGCGTGCTCACTGTTACCGCCCCTCCAAGGTACGAGAGCGCCGGAGCCGCCTCCATCACGCTGACTGGGACTGTGCCGAGCTGCTTCATTCCTGGCAATGTGGACATGGAATGCGCCTGGTATGATTTTTCCCCCCAAGATGGTGCACGGGGACTCCAAGGAGGTTCACCTGGTCATATGCATTACCAAGTTAAATGTTCATCATTAGTCTTTGCTCAATGTAATCCCCTGTCTAAGCATGTGGAGACTTCTTATTTATATAGTATAGAACCTTCCATGAATGATCTTGCTCTATTAGAGTATCGCGCTTGAATAAAAGTGTATCCATTTATGGTTTAGTCTAGAATTTTCCATGTATGCTTTTGCTCCATTAGAGTTCTCGCTTTCCATTTATGAGATTAATTGAGAATTTTTACTACAGTAATGGTGACAGACTTATGATGAACCATTTCTTACATCTCCTCTGCCCCCTACCAAGTCACCTTATGAAAACCAAATAATCCCAAAACACTTAGGCGCGGTGCATTAACTCCCACCTCATTTCTTGTTTCTTGACATATCAACCAATAAGAGATGTGGGGCGTGCATGTTTTCAGTGACTCAAGGCTACCAAACACGACATGCAGTGGTTAGTTCATTGCATGCAATGCAATTAGTTAATAAAAATTAAGTTCTCTCGTTTTCCCCTCCTTCTTGGTCACGATGCACAGCCTAAGATGACTTATTCACCTATACGGAGGAAGTACATTCATGGTGGTCTAGAAAAAATAAACAAAATCGATGCTCAAAGTTTTGGATGCAGGTTGAATAGTGAACACTTTGTTTGCAAAAGATACTTTTTTTTATCTATTTAGCCTACATTTACTATTCACCTGGATGTTTGTGAGGTCTAGAGAAGAAATAATATCCGAAGAAACCTATCGATACTCGTTACACATGAGATGACCCCCACATATACTTTGTCAAAATAAACAACTCCCCGATCAATGCATTTCACTATTCCGTGCAACACACGGGGACCTTACTATATATAGTACGTACGACCATAAATTTAACTAACATTATGTATAGTACGATAAATGCTCATGCATGTCACCAAAAATAATATCATTGAAAACTGTGTTCAAATACGAATCCAACGATATAGTTTTGTTGACATGCACTAACATTTTGTCAGTTAAATCTTCAGTCAAATTACATGGGGGACTAATAAACCATGACTGAGGTAGTACTAGTGTAGAGGGCGGCGCTGCACGGGAGTCTCACCCCGCTCGTGGCGCGGCAGTAAAGCCGTCATATCACAAAACCCCACCACTCCCAGTAATAAGTGGCCTGGTAAAATAAACGGACAAGCAAGCATCACATCCCTCTTTTTTGCATTTCATCTCTCTGCATTTACTTTGTCCGGTTCATCTCGCACACTCGATCCCTAGCTACTACTCCTAGTATCCCTAGCTACTACTCCTAGTATCCCTAGCTACTACTCCTAGGGCCAGTTCTTTTGGCGGCTTAAAAAATAAGCCGTCCCTTCCCCAACTTTTCCCATTAGACTAGTCACAGTGGAGAGTAACATAAGGTGCCTCACTCAACAAAAGTTACATAATTTCTGGTGACATGCATAAACATTTCATTAGTTAAATTTATGGTCAAAATTTGAAACAGATTACAATGGGGATCAATAAACCAGGACGGAGGTAGTAGTTATGGGATTACTAATTTAGAAGCCTAAAAGAACTGGCCCCTGGTACTCCTAGTAGTAGTACTCAAGTTGGAATTCCAATTGCATGGCAGAACTTGTTAGGCAAAAAATTCGATACAGGGTGTATGAAGCGGTTTGGGAATTTGCATGCCTTCCCGACCAGTGAGATACTCTGTACAAAGTAAGATAGAGAAATAACCACAGAGAAGGAAGCTAAAAGTAAACAATCAAATGAGCATTTTTGCATTTCTTTTGCATTGAATCGTTTCACAAGCTTGACTAGTGTTGTTTTTCTACTTTTACAAAAACCGCATCGTAATGTTAAAACGTGCATTTGCACGTACAAATGTAATAGTAGTAGCACATTCTGCAAGTATATATAGCGAGAGACGGGTAGTGCGATATATAGTTAAGTTTGTGCTATATGCACGTACTTTCAAAATGCGTATGGATACACAAGGTTTCCAAAGTTTTCCTTTTACATACTTAATTAAGGACGCTAATAATTCCTGAACGTTCAGGATTTATCATTTGCGTCCCAAAACTAATGAGATCGCCTTACGTAACTAAATTATTCCTAATAAAAGCCACGGCGCTCGCAGGAGCGCTTGCGGTGTGCCACGAGTGCCCTGGTGCGCGGCCGTTTCCCAACGCACCGACACAACGCCTCTTCCTCAGCCTCACAACTCGCGAGGTGCTGATTGGCGGCTTGTCGGCGGGCAAGTGCGATCTCACCGGTGTGGTGATCCGGCGCCAACAGGTACTCCTCGTTGGAAGCGTGCACCCGGTCCATGTACCGCCAAGCGTAGATGAGGCGCTTGGGCCTGGCTGCACTCAGGGCTTTGGCACGGGCGTCCTCCACCACCCTCACGGCCCTCACACGAGCCTTCTGCCAAAGAGCCAATTGTCTGACTCTCTCGGACACGACATAGACCTGCCAGGCAGCATGCCTTGCGGCGCGCTTCTCTTCCTCGGCCTTCTTCTCCGCCTCTATTTTGGTGCGCTCTGCCGGAGGCAAAGCCTCCCATAAGGCGACCTCCATTTCTTTCCAAAACTCCTCAAGGCTAGGGGGCTCGGCGGGCGGTGCGACGTTCTCCTCGTAGCGGGGAGCCGACGCGTCCTCCGAAGCACGTGTTGGCGAGACTGGGAACGCCGACGCGTCCACCTTGACGCGTCGCGGCGAGGAGCGGAACACCGACGCGTCCTCATCGACTAGTGGTGACGAGGAATGGAACGGCGACGCGCGACCCTCCGCACGGTGCAGCGAGGGGCGCCTAGGGCTTGGGAGGGCCGATGCCATGGTGGTCGACGTGAGAGGGAGGGGGAGGAGATAGCGATGAATGTGAGCGTTCTTCCGAATGTTGTGGGAGGTGCAGTATTTAGAGCGAGAAATGGCACACCTATGTAAGATATGTTGCGTGATTAACGTAACAGCTATGTGGGCATATTTGTTGGAGTAAATTATGGGGGAGGGAAGGGGTGGAAATATTGCTGGTCACAACGGATTGGACGAGCACGGGGGAGGAGAGTCATGCATGCAGATTTTTTCCACACGGGGTGGAGTGGTGGGACTGCCGGAGGGAGAAGGAGAGTCAAGCAGGTGGATTGTTTTCACACATGGAGAGGAAAAGATTTGGAGACGAACGGGCTTCCTGCAGGTATGGGGAACGGTGCATAATAAGTCATTTTGCATGCCGGGCTAGGTATAGTCTCAAGTTATTAAAAACATACACGCCCCACACATGTTCAGATTTCAAGGTGCACTAAATAATGCATGCAATGATTTAAGACTGGCCATAGTGGTGGTATCTTAGCTGGTATCATGCACACGAGAATAGCAAACATGCTGATGTGTCAAAGAATTAAAGAAGAGAGGGGGGTTAGAGTAACATAGGTAGGTACCGTATCATGTTAAATACTATGCTACTTTGTGTCATGCATGGCACTGTAAAGGTAGTCCCGTATCATACACTAGTATCATGCACATGATACTAGTATATGATACTTTCCACTATGAGTAGCCTAAAGAGAATATTAAGTAATGCATGTAAAAATCTTTGTCATTTACTAGTGTTCATGCATGCATACAATGTGATAATGCATTGGTAAACACTTTTTTTTGTGAAGAACAAGCACTACTGGAATCAGGATCTTTGCCGTCAGCCAGCTCTTTGCCGTCAGCCAGCTGACAGCAAAGAAGGTCTTTGCCATCAGCTTACAGAAAACTGACGGCAAAGAAAGAGCTGACGACAAAGATCATGTTTGCCGTCAGCCAGCTCTTTGCCGTCTGCTAGCAGACGGCAAAGAGGGAGGGTGGCCCACTAATGAGAACCACCTAATGACCACCACCGCCCCCGACGCCCACGACCCCCCGGGGGGGGGGGGGGGGGGGGGGGGGGGGGGGGGGGGGGGGGGGGCCCCCCCCCCGGCGCCCGTCGCCGCTCCGCCCCTAGTGAGGTTTCTTCCCTTTTTTTCTTTCTTTTTTTCTTGTTGTTTTTTGATTTAGGTTAATTAGTTAGTTAGTTAGTTTTTTAGGTTAATTAGTTAGTTGTTTTACCCTACTATACATAGGTTAATTAGTCAGTTAGTTAGTTTTTGTAGGTTAATTAGTTAGTTAATTAGTTAGTAGGTGGTGTTTTACCCTACTGTACATAGTCAAAAAAGGAGATTTAGGTTAATTAGTTAGTTGTTTTAGGTTAATTAGTAGATTTTAGTTGATTTTAGGTTAATAGATTTTAGTTGATTTTAGGTTAGTTGATTTAGGTTAATTAGTTGATTTAGGTTGATTAGTTGAAGAAGAAAAAGAAGACAAGAGGAAGAAGGAAAATGAAGAAGAAAAATAAGACAAGAGGAAGAAGGAAAAGAAGGAAGAAGAAGAAAAAGAAGTAGAAATGGAGATGAAAAGAAAAGAAGTAGAAGTAGAATATGAAAAAAAAGAAGTAGGAAAAGTAGAAAAAGAGGGTCGCCAAGTGGTCGAGGGCTCGAGGATCGAGGGGAAAAGGAGTAGAGGGTCTAGGGGTCGAGGATCAAGGGGAAAAGGAGTCGAGGGTCTAGGGGTCGAGGCTCGAGGTGTCGAGGGTCGAGGGGAAAAGGGGTCGAGGGATCGAGGGGAAAAGGAGTCGAGGGTCTAGGGGTCGAGGATCGAGGTGTCGAGGGGTCGAGGGTCGAGGGGAAAAGGGGTCGAGGGGTCGAGGGTCGCCGCCCCGACTCCCTGACCCTGACACCTCGACCGCGACACGACACCCCGACCCTGCCTCGACACCCCGACACTGCGACCCCGTCACAGCACCCCGACCCCGACACGGCACCCCCGACCCCGACACAGCACCCCAACACGACACCGCCGACACCCCGACCCCGACACGGGGGGGGGGGGGGGGGGGGGGGGGGGGGGGGGGGGGGGGGGGGGGGGGGGGGGGGGGGGGGGGGGGGGGGGGGGGGGGGGGGGGGGGGGGGGGGGGGGGGGGGGGGGGGGGGGGGGGGGGGGGGGGGGGGGGGGGGGGGGGGGGGGGGGGGGGGGGGGGGGGGGGGGGGGGGGGGGGGGGGGGGGGGGGGGGGGGGGGGGGGGGGGGGGGGGGGGGGGGGGGGGGGGGGGGGGGGGGGGGGGGGAATTAGTTCATGTTATTAGGTATTCAATTTTTTATTATGTTCATGATGATGATACACACTTAAATATTTTATTATGTTTATGTTGTACTAGTTTCGTTTACTCTTTGTCATTGCAGGTGTTGAGAGATGGTGGGCGCGGGTTGAGAGCGCTCCGAGCCTCCTTCCTCGGCGCGTGCTGGGAGGGGTGCTATTATTCCACCCCAGCACCTTCGGAGAGCGCTGGTAGACAGCATGCAGACACCGGCGGACGCTTCTTCTTCGGCCGGGAGAGGTCGGGGGAAGGCGAAGAGGGCTGCTAGAGGTGGACGTGGCGGCGGGAGAGGTCGGAAGGCTGTCGCGCCTTCCTCGCCGCCACCCCCAGCTGATTCTCTGGACCACCGGAGTGCTCCATCTCAGGTGGACCCGTCTAACTTGGACCCGTCTCGGACTCCGGTCCACGAGCCTCGGGTCGCCGAGCCTTCGTCCGACGAGACTCGGGTCCCAGAGTCTTCGTCCCAGGAGACTCGGGTCCCAGAGTCTTCGTCCCACGTGACTCTGGAGCTCCAACCTGTTTGAGTACGGGGATCACTGGGTATGTGGTTTGCTTCATGATTCATGCAATTTCATTCTTCATGCTAGCTTGAGCCCTTAACTAATATGTTGTTCCTCTCTTTTAGGCACGACACAACAAGAAGGACGTGCCACCGCTGTACGACCTCTGTCCATGGCCCATACTGCCCCGTACAAGGAGGGCAAGGCATTCTCTGAGGATGACCTCGATCATCCAGAGAGATTCACCAACATCTCCTCCCACAACAAGCTCATGAGGTACAGAGACATTGGGAAGACGAGGAAAGGGAAGGACTTCAACCCGAGCCAGAGTCCTTTTGATCCAGAGATCGTGATGCTATCTGGTGGCGGGAGGTACCATGGCTCGTTAGCCATTGGGGATGGACTCATACGTTGTCCTAAAACTCTCCCGGAGATCAAGAAGCGCCAGACGAGCTCCGATCCTGAGATACGGCCTCGTCCATGGCCAATGGAGCTCGCCATCGAGGCTAGGGCCCAGGAGCTTTCGGCGGAGGCAAACAAGTAGGCGGCTCAGAGGGAGAGGGAGTTGGAGGAGAGGACGGCTAGTTTGTTGGAGGCGGAGAGGAACCGGAACGACGCGTCTCACCGGGCCCTGTACGAGCTCCTCGTGGTAAGTTTCTCCTGCATATTAGCCAAATCATGCACCTAATGTTTGTTTCATTACTAACTAATATGACTGACTCGTGAAAACAAAATGTGCAGACCATGTGCGAGAAGACCGGTCAGACCCCGCCGCCGATGCCCCAGATTGGTATAGCGGACACGGTGAGTTTCATTTGAATGGTCATTAGTTACTAGTATTCACTTTTGAGTTGCATCATGCTAACGAGACAATGCAAATGATCTTTGGTGCAGCATGCCTCCCGACAAGCATCGACCGATCCTTCTCCGTCTAGCACTAGCGCAAACCCGACCGGTCCTTCTTCGTCTGGCACTGGCGCAAACCCGACCGCTCCTTCACCTCCGTGATGATGGTAAGTTTTCCCAAGTGTTTTGCTTAACAAATGCATAGTTAGCTTAAGAAATGACCTACTTAGCTCCAAAATGACCTATACTTAGCTTATTTCCCTCGAAAATGACATAATAACCTTACTTAGCTCCAAACTGACATACTTTACCTAGGATAGCTATAAAATGACCTATACTTAGCATTTTTCCTCCTAAATGACTTAATATGCTTACTTAGCTAAAAATGGCGTAACTACCTAGGATAGCTCAATAATGATCCATACGTAGCTTACCTAGTTCATTTATGACATAATTAGCTTACTTAGGTAAAAATGGCATAATAACCTTGGTTTAGCTCCAAACTATCATATAATTAGTTTATTTTCCTCCAAAATGACAAAATAACCTTACCTAGCTCCAAAATAACCGATTTTAACTAGGATAGCTCTAAAATGACCTACACTTACCATTTTGTTCTCCAAAATGAATAATAAATATGCTTAGTTAGCTCAAAAAGGGCATAACTACCTAGGTTAGCTCAAATATGACCTATACTTAGCTTCTTTAGTTCATTTATGACATACTTAGCATACTTAGGTAAAAAATGGCATGATAACCTTCGTTTAGCTCCAACATGACATAGACTTAGCTTATTTTCCTCCAAAATGACAAAATAACCTTACCTAGCTCCAAAATGACCAATTTTAACTAGGATAGCTCTAAAATGACCTACACTTGCCATTTTATCCTCCAAAATGAATAAATATGCTTAGTTAGCTAAAATATGGCATAACTATGTGTGTTAGCTCAAAAATGACCTATACTTAGCTTCTTCAGTTCATTTATGACATACTTAGCATACTTAGGTCAAAATGGCATGATAATCTTGGTTACCTCCAAAATGACATAGACTTAGCTTATTTTCCTTGAAAATGACATAATAACCTTACTAAGCTCCAGAATGACCTATTTACCAAGCTTAGCTCTAAAATGACCTACACTTAGCATTTTTACCTAGCTTAGCTAAAAACTGGCATTTTACCTACCTTAGTTAGAAGAAGAAGAAGATAAAGAAGAGGAGACGAGAAAAAGAAAGAGAAGAAAAAATCTTCTTCTTCTTCTTCTTCTTTTTCTTCTTTTTTCATCTTCTTCTTCTAGCTAGTCTTCTTCTTCTTCTTCTTCTAACTTTCTTCTTACCCAATTTGCAGATTTGTTGTAGATGAGGAAGCTTGCATTGATGGAGTTTACTCTTCTCCTTGTGCTTCCTTTTTGTTTTTAGAAACTTGTTGGAAATGTATGTATGGATGAAACCATTGTATGTTGGATATGTTGTTGGAAACTTGTTGTTGGATATGTTGCATATGTTCCTCTCTTCACGATTCATGTGTTGGTATGCTTGTTGAAAGTATTTTCAAATGTGTGTGTGTGTATATATATATATATATATGTGTGTGTGTGTGTGTGTGTGTGTGTGTGTGTGTGTGTGTGTTGTGTGTGTGTGTGTGTGTGTGTGTGTGTGTGAAATTCTGTGAAATTGAATGAATTTAAGAAAAAAAACAGAAAAATAGGGGCTATACATGCTCTTTGCCGTCTGCTGGCAGACGACAAAGAGCTTTGCCATCAGCCAGCAGACGGCAAAACTGCCACGTGGCAGCTACCTGTGCAACCTGGGGGCACTGGGCTGGCCTATATGGTTGCTTTGCCATCTGCTGGCAGACGGCAAAGAACTTTGCATCTTTGCCGTCTGCCAGAAGACGACATAGCATGCCACGTGGCAGCTACCTGGGGGGGGTCATCTGGGCTGGCCTATTTGGGCACTTTGTCGTCTGCTGGCAGACGGCAAAGATGCAAAGGTCTTTGCTGTCTGCCAGCAGACGGCAAAGCACGCCATTAACCCCTTAACAGACTTAAGCTGCCACATGTGCCGTCCAGGCTCTTTGCCGTCTGCTGGCAGACGGCAAAGGCCTTTGCATCTTTGCCGTCTGCTAGCAGATGGCAAAGTGCCCTTTGCCGTAGTTTGTTCAGCCGGATGTGTTGCCTTCTGCTGGTTGACGGCAAAGTTCCTGATTCCTGTAGTGGAGAACATTAATTGAGTACTTTTACACACTACAAAAACTATTCCATCGCCTCTATCTTGGTAAGATTAGGTGAAATTTTTGAATCGAGCCCTTTAAACTAGAAGGGAGGTAGTAGTACTCTAATAGCTAACCTTGTTGTGATGACTAGATAGGACATGGCACGCACCTGGATGAAGGAACTAGTCTCCATTGTGCATATAAGTTTTGTCTGAACTCAATGTACCTCTACTTTGACCAAACTTATAGAAAAATGTATCAACATTCATAATGTCAAATCAATATTTTTATACTCATTATGAAATGTAGTTTCATAAAATATATATTTGGTATTATAGATATTGATATTTTTAGTATAAATTTGGTCAAAAACTTTGCAAACTTTGACTTGACACAAATCTTACGCGGAGTAAAAAGGACCAGAGGGAGTTGTATCATGCATGCGGAGTAGGCAAAAAAAATTGCTCATTTATAGCCGTCCGAAGTCTCAAAGGGCGCGACCGCACGAGTGAGGCCATGGTCGTGGGAGGTGCGACGGTTGACAGAATTAAGTGAAGTTACATGCACGCGCCAGCATGGTGTGCGAACACGCATAAGCTATACCGTCAGGCCTACAATATGGGTCTAGTAGACATGACATCTAGTGGGTCCCGCATAGTACTTGAGAACTCTTTGGGGGCATGCAACCGTTTATCCACCGGGCAAGCCACCACCCCTCGCCGTTCGCATGCCCTACTCATCCCCGTCTTCTACCTCAATAGTTCGCTCCCACTCGTCCCGTCCTTTCACATTACACCAGTTCAACTTCTCCTAACCCGCCTCCAAAATCCATGGCCTCCCAAATCTCCATGATCGCCGCTGAGTACTAGGTTAGAACCATCACCGGCGATGATTTCATCGTCATCTACACTCGTAGATCCATGACGGTGGAAGCATGCCTTGCTTGTTTCCTAAGCATGTTCAAAAGTTCAAAGGATGAGTGGGTCGCTGGGCTAGATGTTGAGTACACCACAGTCCTGGAAAGCGAGAAGCTTCTAAAGGAGGCAGAGAAGAAGAAGCCCGCCATGATCCAGGTTTGCATACATGGGGGGGGGGGGGGGGGGGGGGGGGGGGGGGGGGGGGGGGGGGGGGGGGGGGGGGGGGGGGGGGGGGGGGGGGGGGGGGGGGGGGGGGGGGGGGGGGGGGGGGGGGGGGGGGGGGGGGGGGGGGGGGGGGGGGGGGGGGGGGGGGGGGGGGGGGGGGGGGGGGGGGGGGGGGGGGGGGGGGGGGGGGGGGGGGGGGGGGGGGGGGGGGGGGGGGGGGGGGGGGGGGGGGGGGGGGGGGGGGGGGGGGGGGGGGGGGGGGGGGGGGGGGGGGGGGGGGGGGGGGGGGGGGGGGGGGGGGGGGGGGGGGGGGGGGGGGGGGGGGGGGGGGGGGGGGGGGGGGGGGGGGGGGGGGGGGGGGGGGGGGGGGGGGGGGGGGGGGGGGGGGGGGGGGGGGGGGGGGGGGGGGGGGGGGGGGGGGGGGGGGGGGGGGGGGGGGGGGGGGGGGGGGGGGGGGGGGGGGGGGGGGGGGGGGGGGGGGGGGGGGGGGGGGGGGGGGGGGGGGGGGGGGGGGGGGGGGGGGGGGGGGGGGGGGGGGGGGGGGGGGGGGGGGGGGGGGGGGGGGGGGGGGGGGGGGGGGGGGGGGGGGGGGGGGGGGGGGGGGGGGGGGGGGGGGGGGGGGGGGGGGGGGGGGGGGGGGGGGGGGGGGGGGGGGGGGGGGGGGGGGGGGGGGGGGGGGGGGGGGGGGGGGGGGGGGGGGGGGGGGGGGGGGGGGGGGGGGGGGGGGGGGGGGGGGGGGGGGGGGGGGGGGGGGGGGGGGGGGGGGGGGGGGGGGGGGGGGGGGGGGGGGGGGGGGGGGGGGGGGGGGGGGGGGGGGGGGGGGGGGGGGGGGGGGGGGGGGGGGGGGGGGGGGGGGGGGGGGGGGGGGGGGGGGGGGGGGGGGGGGGGGGGGGGGGGGGGGGGGGGGGGGGGGGGGGGGGGGGGGGGGGGGGGGGGGGGGGGGGGGGGGGGGGGGGGGGGGGGGGGGGGGGAAGAAGACGGCAGAGAAGCTACCCCAGTATCTATATTAGGGTGGCAGGGTGCACATGATCTATCTTATGAGTGTTGGGTGTGGAATGCAGTTCGCCGGAAAAAATGGATCGTGCCCGGGGTTAAACGGATGGCGGGGGTGGGGCGGAGCATGGCGGTGGTAGGCGGTTCAGGGGAGGGCGGGGCGGCGGCGGCAGGCGGTTAGGCCTGTGGCGGGCTAGCGGCTCGGTGCTTGAGAGAGAAGATGAACAATGCATCAATTTCGGAGGTTGAGGAAGCCCTTCTGGTCGTCCATGTTGCATCCAACAACTCACAAGAGTCGACTGACTTAAATTGTTCCTTCAGATTGCATGATCCACATGGCATTCAAGGTCTCGAAGGTAGATTCCACGTCCACACCCGGTTTGCGGGCTCGGCCCGGGCGTGACCAGCTGCTACCTCTTGAGCATGCGTTGGTTTTCCCTTGAAGAGGAAAGGGTGATGCAGCAAAGCAGCGTAAGTATTTCCCTCAGTTTTTGAGAACCAAGGTATCAATCCAGTAGGAGGGGGGGGGGGGGGGGGGGGGGGGGGGGGGGGGGGGGGGGGGGGGGGGGGGGGGGGGGGGGGGGGGGGGGGGGGGGGGGGGGGGGGGGGGGGGGGGGGGGGGGGGGGGGGGGGGGGGGGGGGGGGGGGGGGGGGGGGGGGGGGGGGGGGGGGGGGGGGGGGGGGGGGGGGGGGGGGGGGGGGGGGGGGGGGGGGGGGGGGGGGGGGGGGGGGGGGGGGGGGGGGGGGGGGGGGGGGGGGGGGGGGGGGGGGGGGGGGGGGGGGGGGGGGGGGGGGGGGGGGGGGGGGGGGGGGGGGGGGGGGGGGGGGGGGGGGGGGGGGGGGGGGGGGGGGGGGGGGGGGGGGGGGGGGGGGGGGGGGGGGGGGGGGGGGGGGGGGGGGGGGGGGGGGGGGGGGGGGGGGGGGGGGGGGGGGGGGGGGGGGGGGGGGGGGGGGGGGGGGGGGGGGGGGGGGGGGGGGGGGGGGGGGGGGGGGGGGGGGGGGGGGGGGGGGGGGGGGGGGGGGGGGGGGGGGGGGGGGGGGGGGGGGGGGGGGGGGGGGGGGGGGGGGGGGGGGGGGGGGGGGGGGGGGGGGGGGGGGGGGGGGGGGGGGGGGGGGGGGGGGGGGGGGGGGGGGGGGGGGGGGGGGGGGGGGGGGGGGGGGGGGGGGGGGGGGGGGGGGGGGGGGGGGGGGGGGGGGGGGGGGGGGGGGGGGGGGGGGGGGGGGGGGGGGGGGGGGGGGGGGGGGGGGGGGGGGGGGGGGGGGGGGGGGGGGGGGGGGGGGGGGGGGGGGGGGGGGGGGGGGGGGGGGGGGGGGGGGGGGGGGGGGGGGGGGGGGGGGGGGGGGGGGGGGGGGGGGGGGGGGGGGGGGGGGGGGGGGGGGGGGGGGGGGGGGGGGGGGGGGGGGGGGGGGGGGGGGGGGGGGGGGGGGGGGGGGGGGGGGGGGGGGGGGGGGGGGGGGGGGGGGGGGGGGGGGGGGGGGGGGGGGGGGGGGGGGGGGGGGGGGGGGGGGGGGGGGGGGGGGGGGGGGGGGGGGGGGGGGGGGGGGGGGGGGGGGGGGGGGGGGGGGGGGGGGGGGGGGGGGGGGGGGGGGGGGGGGGGGGGGGGGGGGGGGGGGGGGGGGGGGGGGGGGGGGGGGGGGGGGGGGGGGGGGGGGGGGGGGGGGGGGGGGGGGGGGGGGGGGGGGGGGGGGGGGGGGGGGGGGGGGGGGGGGGGGGGGGGGGGGGGGGGGGGGGGGGGGGGGGGGGGGGGGGGGGGGGGGGGGGGGGGGGGGGGGGGGGGGGGGGGGGGGGGGGGGGGGGGGGGGGGGGGGGGGGGGGGGGGGGGGGGGGGGGGGGGGGGGGGGGGGGGGGGGGGGGGGGGGGGGGGGGGGGGGGGGGGGGGGGGGGGGGGGGGGGGGGGGGGGGGGGGGGGGGGGGGGGGGGGGGGGGGGGGGGGGGGGGGGGGGGGGGGGGTCCATCATATATTTTCAGATCTATAAACCAAAAAACCCAAAAATACCTTGCTGTAATTTATTTATATTTACTTTAGTTTGCCTTTTTATTTATCTTTTATACCTATCTCTTTTAGATCTCACTCTTGTTCGTGATCGTGAAGGGATTGACAACCCCTTTTTTAGCGTTGTGTGCAAGTGTTTGTTAGTTTGTGTAGGTGCATAGATTGGAGACTTGCTTGTGCCTCCTACTAGATTGATACCTTGGTTCTTAACTGAGGGAAATACTTATCTCTACTTTGCTGCATCGCCCTTTCCTCTTAAAGGGAAAAATCAACGCAAGCTCAAGAAGTAGCACCGCGAGAGGTGGGGGGATAAGCGCACGAAATTTGGAACCACCACCCACTACGCACGACGGCTCTCACGGAGAAACAACCTCGCCCCCTCAATGACATGTGGGCCTTGGGGGACTGGGTCATCTCGCGCAGCGCGACGCGACCAGACAAGGTGAACGGTTCACGCGCGGTCGAGACAAGCCATCGGCGGACGTCATGATCCCCTGACCAGGTACCACCTGAGGTCCAGCGCCGTCTGATCCAAACAGATCGTGCGGCTCACATTCGGCCGGTCGTTCTGTCTAATGAGCGTGCACGCACGCACAATTAAGATTTAAGGAATTTATTTAGGGTAATACCTGTGATATTGATTTGATAGAGACGACTTGGGCCTACGTAAGAGTCCCAAGTTGCAGCCCAAAGCGGGATTCACTCCAACTACCACTACAATTCGGATTGATCACCCACTTAATTCCATCCGAGGGATCCATACACCGCGTGCAGACGGATCAATCGATTCGGCACAGTGAATTCAAAGAGCAATCGGTCCCTTCTGAGATTGATTTAGGACCGATGGAAGCAAGCGAGACTCAATGGTTGCCGAGGAGGGCATGCAGTGGCCCCCGACTCATCCCGCTTACGGCTACCTCGACGACGGTGGCGGCAAGCGGCCACCCTTCGTCCTCATCGATCCATGTGCCCACTTCATCAACCGCAAGAACAGCACCACCGCCATCTGCGATATGGAGGGACCCAAGCTCAAGGGCCAACTCTAGGTCACCTTTTGCATCGTGGGCCTGCCGCTCGTCTCCTACTTCTGCGTCCATGCCACCCACATGGACCACACCGAGTTCGCTGATACGTCTCCAACGTATCTATAATTTTTTATTGTTCCATGCTATATTATATTCTGTTTTGGATGTTTAATGGGCTTTATTATACACTTTTATATTATTTTTGGGACTAACCTATTAACCGGAGGCCCAGCCCAGATTGCTGTTTTTTTTGCCTATTTCAGTGTTTCGCAGAAAAGGAATATCAAACGGAGTCCAAACGGAATGAAACCTTCGGGAACGTGATTTTCGGAACAAACATGATCCAGAGGACTTGGAGTCCACGTAAAGCAATCAACGAGGAGAGCACGAGGCAGGGGGCGCGCCTACCCCCCCCCAGGCGCGCCCTCCACCCTCGTGGGGCCCACGTTGCTCCACCGACATACTTCTTCCTCCTATATACGCCTACGTACCCCCAAACTACCAGATACGGAGCCAAAACCTTATTTCCACCGCCGCAACCTTCTGTACCCGTGAGATCCCATCTTGGGGCCTTTTCCGGCGCTCCGCTGGAGGGGGCATTGATCACGGAGGGCTTCTACATCAACACCGTAGCCTCTCCGATGATGTGTGAGTAGTTTACCTCAGACCTTCGGTTCCATAGTTATTAGCTAGATGGCTTCTTCTCTCTTTTTGGATCTCAATACAAAGTTCTCCCCCTCTCTCGTGGAGATCTATTCGATGTAATCTTCTTTTGCGGTGTGTTTGTCGAGATCCGATGAATTGTGGGTTTATGATCAAGTTTATCTATGAACAATATTTGAATCTCCTCTGAATTCTTTTATGTATGATTGGTTATCTTTGCAAGTCTCTTCGAATTATCAGTTTGGTTTGGCCTACTAGATTGATCTTTCTTGCAATAGGAGAAGTGCTTAGCTTTGGGTTCAATCTTGCGGTGCTCGATCCCAGTGACAAAAAGGGAAACGACACATATTGTATTGTTGCCATCAAGGATAAAAAGATGGGGTTTATATCATATTGCATTAGTTTATCCCTCTACATCATGTCATCTTACTTAAAGCATTACTCTGTTCTTATGAACTTGATACTCTAGATGCATGCTGGATAGCGGTCGATGTGTGGAGTAATAGTAGTAGATGCAGAATCGTTTCGGTCTACTTGTCGCGGACGTGATGCCTATATACATGATCATACCTAGATATTCTCATAACTATGCTCAATTCTATCAATTGCTCGACAGTAATTTGTTTACCCACCGTAATACTTATGCTCTTGAGAGAAGCCACTAGTGAAACCTATGGCCCCCGGGTCTATTTTCCATCATATTAATCTTCCAACACTTAGTTATTTCTTTTGCCATTTATTTTACTTTGCATCTTTATTTCTCTTTATTATAAAAATACCAAAAATATTATCTTATCATATCTATCAAATCTCACTCTTGTAAGTGACCGTGAAGGGATTAACAACCCCTTTATTGCGTTGGTTGCGAGGTTCTTGTTTGTTTGTGTAGGTGCGTGGGACTCGTGCGTGATCTCCTACTGGATTGATACCTTGGTTCTCAAAAACTGAGGGAAATACTTACGCTGCTTTGCTGCATCACCCTTTCCTCTTCAAGGGAAAACCAACGCAGTGCTCAAGAGGTAGCAAGAAGGATTTCTGGCACCGTTGCCGGGGAGATTCGTGCCAAGTCAAGTCAAGACCCATCAACGAGTCATCTCTGGCGCCGTTGCCAAGTCAAGACATACCAAGTACCCATCACAAACTCATCTCCCTCGCATTACATTATTTGCCATTTGCCTCTCGTTTTCCTCTCCCCCACTTCACCCTTGCCGTTTTATTCGCCTTCTCTTTTCCGTTCGTTTTTTTTTGCTTGTTTCTCGGTCGCTTGTGTGTTGGATTGCTTGCTTGTCACGATGGCTCAAGATAATACTAAATTGTGTGACTTCACCAATACCAACAACAATGATTTTCTTAGCACTCCGATTGCTCCTCTTATCGATGCTAAATCTTGTGAAATTAATGCTGCTTTGTTGAATCTTGTCATGAAAGATCAATTCGCCGGCCTTCCTAGTGAAGATGCCGCTACCCATCTAAATAGCTTTGTTGATTTGTGTGATATGCAAAAGAAGAAAGATGTGGATAATAATATTGTTAAATTGAAGCTATTTCCTTTTTCGCTTAGAGATCGTGCTAAAGCTTGGTTTTCTTCCTTGCCTAAAAATAGTATTGATTCTTGGAATAAGTGCAAAGATGCTTTTATCTCTAAGTATTTTCCTCCCGCTAAAATCATCTCTCTTAGAAATGATATTATGAATTTTAAGCAACTTGATCGTGAACATGTTGCACAAGCTTGGGAGAGGATGAAATTAATGATACGAAATTGCCCTACACATGGTTTGAATGTTTGGATGATTATACAAAATTTTTATGCCGGATTGAATTTTGCTTCTAGAAATCTTTTAGATTCGGCCGCAGGAGGCACTTTTATGGAAATTACTTTAGGAGAAGCTACCAAACTCCTAGATAATATTATGGTTAATTATGCTCAATGGCACACTGAAAGATCTACTAATAAAAAAGTGCATGCGATAGAAGAAATTAATGTTTTGAGTGGAAAGATGGATGAGCTCATGAAGTTGTTTGCTAATAAGAGTATTTCTTCTGATCCTAATGATATGCCTTTGTCTACTTTGATTGATAATAATAATGAATCTATGGATGTGAATTTTATTGGTAGGAATAATTTTGGTAACAATGCGTATAGAGGAAACTTTAATCCTAGGTCGTTCCCTAGTAATTCCTCTAATAATTATGGTAATTCTTACAACAATTCTTATGGAAATTTTAATAAGATGCCCTCTGAATTTGAGACTAGTGTTAAGGAGTTTATGAATTCGCAAAAGAATTTCAATGCTTTGCTTGAAGAAAAATTGCTTAAGGTTGATGAATTGGCTAGGAACGTTGATAGAATTTCTCTTGATGTTGATTCTTTGAAACTTAGATCTATTCCACCTAAGCATGATATCAATGAGTCTCTCAAAGCCATGAGAATTTCCATTGATGAGTGCAAAGAAAGAACCGCTAGGATGCGTGCTAAGAAAGATTGCTTTATGAAAGCATGTTCTTCTAGTTTCTATGAGAATAAAGATGAAGATCTAAAAGTTATTGATGTGTCTCCTATTAAATCTTTGTTTTGCAATATGAATCTTGATAATGATGGTACTGAAGATGAGCCACCTTTACCTAGAAGGCGTTCCAAAAATTCGGAGTTTTTAGATCTTGATGCGAAAATTAGTAAAAGTGGGATTGAAAAAGTCAAAACTTTAAATATCAATGAACCCACTATTTTGGATTTCAAGGAATTTAATTATGACAATTGCTCTTTGATAGATTGTATTTCCTTGTTGCAATCCGTGCTAAATTCTCCACATGCTTATAGTCAAAATAAACCTTTTACTAAACATATCGTTGATGCTTTAATGCAATCTTATGAAGAAAAACTTGAGTTGGAAGTTTATATCCCTAGAAAACTTTTTGATGAGTGGGAACCAACTATTAAAATTAAAATTAAAGATCATGAGTGCTATGCTTTGTGTGATTTGGGTGCTAGTGTTTCCACGATTCCAAAAACTTTATGTGATTTGCTAGGTTTCCGTGAATTTGATGATTGTTCCCTAAACTTGCACCTTGCGGATTCCACTATTAAGAAACCTATGGGAAGAATTAATGATGTTCTTATTGTTGCAAATAGGAATTATGTGCCCGTAGATTTTATCGTTCTTGATATAGATTGCAATCCTTCATGTCCGATTATTCTTGGTAGACCTTTTCTTAGAACGATTGGTGCAATTATTGATATGAAGGATTGGAATATTAGATTCCAATTTCCATTAAGGAAAGGCATGGAACACTTCCCTAGAAAGAAAATAAAATTACCTTATGAATCTATTATAAGAGACACTTATGGATTGCCTACCAAAGATGGCAATACCTAGATCTATCCTTGCTTTTATGCCTAGCTAGGGGTGTTAAACGATAGCGCTTGTTGGGAGGCAACCCAATTTTATTTTAGTTTTTTGCTTTTTGCTTCTGTTTAGGAATAAATATTTGATCTAGCCTCTGGTTAGATTTGTTTTTATGTTTTAATTAGTGTTTGTGCCAAGTTAAACCTATAGGATCTTCTTGGATGATAGTTATTTGATCTTGCTGAAAATTCCAGAAACTTTCTATTCACAAAAACAATTGTTAAAAATCACCAGAATGTGATAAAATACTGATTCCAATTTCTGCTGATCAATAAACAAATTGTCTAGGTCGTCCTATTTTAGTGGATTTTTCTGAGTTCCAGAAGTTTGCGTTAGTTACAGATTACTACAGACTGTTTTGTTTTTGACAGATTCTGTTTTTCGTGTGTTGTTTGCTTATTTTAATGAATCTGGGGGGGGGGGGGGGGGGGGGGGGGGGGGGGGGGGGGGGGGGGGGGGGGGGGGGGGGGGGGGGGGGGGGGGGGGGGGGGGGGGGGGGGGGGGGGGGGGGGGGGGGGGGGGGGGGGGGGGGGGGGGGGGGGGGGGGGGGGGGGGGGGGGGGGGGGGGGGGGGGGGGGGGGGGGGGGGGGGGGGGGGGGGGGGGGGGGGGGGGGGGGGGGGGGGGGGGGGGGGGGGGGGGGGGGGGGGGGGGGGGGGGGGGGGGGGGGGGGGGGGGGGGGGGGGGGGGGGGGGGGGGGGGGGGGGGGGGGGGGGGGGGGGGGGGGGGGGGGGGGGGGGGGGGGGGGGGGGGGGGGGGGGGGGGGGGGGGGGGGGGGGGGGGGGGGGGGGGGGGGGGGGGGGGGGGGGGGGGGGGGGGGGGGGGGGGGGGGGGGGGGGGGGGGGGGGGGGGGGGGGGGGGGGGGGGGGGGGGGGGGGGGGGGGGGGGGGGGGGGGGGGGGGGGGGGGGGGGGGGGGGGGGGGGGGGGGGGGGGGGGGGGGGGGGGGGGGGGGGGGGGGGGGGGGGGGGGGGGGGGGGGGGGGGGGGGGGGGGGGGGGGGGGGGGGGGGGGGGGGGGGGGGGGGGGGGGGGGGGGGGGGGGGGGGGGGGGGGGGGGGGGGGGGGGGCAATGGCTCGCGCGGTCGTGGACTATGGCGGCACACAGAGAGGAGGGGAAGGAGGGGGGTAGCTCACATCGGAGCACATGGAGGCTCAGCGACAACTTAGGAGCAGCAGGGGCGTCGAATCTGACTCTACGAAGCTCGGTGATTGGAGGTTGAAGACGACCTCGTCCTCGGCATTGCAGTGGCGCTGAGCTCGAACAGGGTGAGGTAGTCGATGCTACCTCTTGAGCACTGCGTTGGTTTTCCTTTGAAGAGAAAAGGGTGATGCAGCAAAGCAGCGTAAATATTTCCCTCAGTTTTTGAGAACCAAGGTATCAATCCAGTAGGAGGCCACACGCAAGTCCCTCATACCTACACAAACAAATAAGAACCTCGCAAGCAATGCGATAAAGGGGTTGTCAATCCCTTCACGGTCACTTACGAGAGTGAGATCTGATATATATGATAAGATAATAAGATAAATATTTTTGGTATTTTTATGATATAGATTGAAAGTAAGATTCCAATGTAAATAGATTGGAAACTTATATGATAAAAGATAGACCCGGGGCCATAGGTTTCACTAGTGGCTTCTCTCAAGATAGCATAAGTATTACGGTGGATGAACAAATTACTGTCGAGCAACTGATAGAAAAGCGAATGGTTATGACAATATCTAGGCATGATCATGTATATAGGCATCACGTCCGTGACAAGTAGACCGACTCCTACCTACATCTACTACTATTACTACACACATCAACCGCTATCCAGCATGCATCTAGAGTATTAAGTTCATAAGAACAGAGTAACACATTAGGTAAGATGACATGATGTAGAGGGATAAACTCAAACAATATGATATAAACCCCATCCTTTTATCCTTGATGGCAACAGTACAATACGTGTCATTTCCCTTTCTGTCACTGGGATCGAGCACCGCATGATTGAACCCAAAGCTAAGCACTTCTCCCATTGCAAGAAAGATCAATCTAGTAGGCCAAACCAAAATGATAATTCGAAGAGACTTTCAAAGATAACCAGTCATACATAAAAAGATTTCAGAGAAGAATCAAATATTGTTCATAGATAGACTTGATCATAAACCCACAATTCATCGGATCGCGACAAACACACCGCAAAAAGAGTTACATTGAATAGATCTCCAAGAATATCAAGCAGAACTTTGTATTGAGATTCGAAGAGAGAGAAGAAGTCATCTAGCTAATAACTATGGACCCAAAGGTCTGAAGTAAACTACTCACACATCACCGAAGAGGCCATGGAGTTGATGTAGAGGCCCGTCGTGATCGATGCCCCCTCCGGCGGAGCTCCGAAAAAGGCCCCAAGATGGGATCTCTTGGGTACAGAAGGTTGCGGCGGTGGAAATAGGGTTTCGTGGTGCTCCTGGCTGTTTTCAGGGTATATGAGTATATATAGGAGGAAGAAGTAGGTCGGTTGAGCCACGAGGGGGGAGGGCGCGCCCAGGGGTAGGCGCCCCCCTGCCTCGTGGACTCCTTGTTTGTTTCTTGACATCCACTCCAAGTCCTCTGGATCATGTTTGTTCCAAAAATAACTCTCCCTAAGGTTTCATTCCGTTTGGATTCTGTTTGATATTCCTTTTCTGCGAAACACTGAAATATGCAAAAAAACAACAATTTGCACTGGGACTTGGGTTAGTAGGTTTGTCCCAAAAATAATATAAAAGTGTAAAATAATGCCCATTAACATCCAAAATAGATAATATAATAGCATGGAACAATAAAAAGTTATAGATACGTTGGCGACGTATCAAACATCCCCAAGCTTAATTCCTACTTGTCCTCGAGTAGGTA
>JAAAWM010010204.1:0-35617 GCA_036873465.1 Thinopyrum obtusiflorum
GCCTTTGTATATTAAATACAAACACCGATGATATGTTTATTTTGACTCCGTTGCGACCGTTTATCAGTTGAAAGTGGCCCATCGTCGGCTTCCGCCCCATTGTAGATGCTACGCAGGGTGTTTTCGCAATA
Source organism: Thinopyrum obtusiflorum (assembly GCA_036873465.1). Taxonomy (NCBI): domain Eukaryota; kingdom Viridiplantae; phylum Streptophyta; class Magnoliopsida; order Poales; family Poaceae; genus Thinopyrum; species Thinopyrum obtusiflorum. The sequence continues at coordinate 132 of JAAAWM010010204.1, forward strand.
ACAAAACAACCCTTAGTCGACGTCTCGGTGCCCGAAGGCGGTTGTGTTAGCGGAAATGAGGCAATTAGATATGCGGGCTTTATAACTTTCACTTAGTCATAGGAGCTTTAAACTGGGGAAGCTAGCTACGAGCCCCCGGTTAGTGTTCAGCGACAGCCGAGGTCAAGCCATAGACACTTCGGCCAATGTTATGAATGGCCCGTCATTTAACATAGTCATCGGATCGCTGACCAGTTTACGCTTATTGTGACAGTCAGTTTTCGGCTTTCTCCACTGACGTGCTTAACCATGTGAGCTGGAAGCACAATCGCAGTGGTTCTCCCTTTGCACACCTAGTCAAACAAAGTGGAACATAGGAGGCAAGCACAGGAGCCGGGCAGCCCAACTATTGACCGAAGACACAATTCAAAACCGATGCATATATAGCAATATCCGAGAATGTTTTCGCCGAATCTCTGAAGGTGTCTGGCGTTGCACTGTGAGACTTATGCGGGAACGCACAAATAGTTTAAAAGTACCATAGGCTTGGAAAACCCAACAATTTAGTAAAAACTTGACGTCCGAATTAGATCAAGTGTTCGGTGCCAATCCAAAAATTGGTCAAAAAAGGGTGCTTTTGTCGTGCATTAATATGACACATCCGATCTCAAGACCTCAAGCGGGTCAGCCCACGGCTGTAACCTCCTATCCTGAAGGCGGAGTACTGCTCGTTAGGCCAGTTTAGCGAACTAAACTCGAACGGCTTTGAGAGAGAGACTAGGCTCCCCGGTTATTGACCACACACTCGCGTCGAAAAAAGGAGTGATAGAAAAAGATTTTGCAATGACCAAGAAGAAAACATTTATTATAAAACGGCTCATACTAATTTAAGAGCCCCCGAGTGACTTGGGCAAAAGAATTTTATGTATAATGATTGTATGTACGGAAGTACTTATATCATATCTGTGTTCACCCAAACTTTAAACGCGTCTTAACCGACCGTCGGCTTCTCCCTCTTCGGTCAAGGACCGAAAAGTGTTATGTACTCCACCTGTCGAGAATATCGATGGTGTTTTCGATAACCAGGCAATCAGGCCATAAGGCTGTAACAGACAAAGCGCGCTCAGGGAACTTATGCTATATTACTGACGAAGTGTAAGAAGCGTCTTCGAAGAAAATAGTACCTCCACCGATACCTGGGGGGGGGGGGGGGGGGGGGGGGGGGGGGGGGGGGGGGGGGGGGGGGGGGGGGGGGGGGGGGGGGGGGGGGGGGGGGGGGGGGGGGGGGGGGGGGGGGGGGGGGGGGGGGGGGGGGGGGGGGGGGGGGGGGGGGGGGGGGGGGGGGGGGGGGGGGGGGGGGGGGGGGGGGGGGGGGGGGGGGGGGGGGGGGGGGGGGGGGGGGGGGGGGGGGGGGGGGGGGGGGGGGGGGGGGGGGGGGGGGGGGGGGGGGGGGGGGGGGGGGGGGGGGGGGGGGGGGGGGGGGGGGGGGGGGGGGGGGGGGGGGGGGGGGGGGGGGGGGGGGGGGGGGGGGGGGGGGGGGGGGGGGGGGGGGGGGGGGGGGGGGGGGGGGGGGGGGGGGGGGGGGGGGGGGGGGGGGGGGGGGGGGGGGGGGGGGGGGGGGGGGGGGGGGGGGGGGGGGGGGGGGGGGGGGGGGGGGGGGGGGGGGGGGGGGGGGGGGGGGGGGGGGGGGGGGGGGGGGGGGGGGGGGGGGGGGGGGGGGGGGGGGGGGGGGGGGGGGGGGGGGGGGGGGGGGGGGGGGGGGGGGGGGGGGGGGGGGGGGGGGGGGGGGGGGGGGGGGGGGGGGGGGGGGGGGGGGGGGGGGGGGGGGGGGGGGGGGGGGGGGGGGGGGGGGGGGGGGGGGGGGGGGGGGGGGGGGGGGGGGGGGGGGGGGGGGGGGGGGGGGGGGGGGGGGGGGGGGGGGGGGGGGGGGGGGGGGGGGGGGGGGGGGGGGGGGGGGGGGGGGGGGGGGGGGGGGGGGGGGGGGGGGGGGGGGGGGGGGGGGGGGGGGGGGGGGGGGGGGGGGGGGGGGGGGGGGGGGGGGGGGGGGGGGGGGGGGGGGGGGGGGGGGGGGGGGGGGGGGGGGGGGGGGGGGGGGGGGGGGGGGGGGGGGGGGGGGGGGGGGGGGGGGGGGGGGGGGGGGGGGGGGGGGGGGGGGGGGGGGGGGGGGGGGGGGGGGGGGGGGGGGGGGGGGGGGGGGGGGGGGGGGGGGGGGGGGGGGGGGGGGGGGGGGGGGGGGGGGGGGGGGGGGGGGGGGGGGGGGGGGGGGGGGGGGGGGGGGGGGGGGGGGGGGGGGGGGGGGGGGGGGGGGGGGGGGGGGGGGGGGGGGGGGGGGGGGGGGGGGGGGGGGGGGGGGGGGGGGGGGGGGGGGGGGGGGGGGGGGGGGGGGGGGGGGGGGGGGGGGGGGGGGGGGGGGGGGGGGGGGGGGGGGGGGGGGGGGGGGGGGGGGGGGGGGGGGGGGGGGGGGGGGGGGGGGGGGGGGGGGGGGGGGGGGGGGGGGGGGGGGGGGGGGGGGGGGGGGGGGGGGGGGGGGGGGGGGGGGGGGGGGGGGGGGGGGGGGGGGGGGGGGGGGGGGGGGGGGGGGGGGGGGGGGGGGGGGGGGGGGGGGGGGGGGGGGGGGGGGGGGGGGGGGGGGGGGGGGGGGGGGGGGGGGGGGGGGGGGGGGGGGGGGGGGGGGGGGGGGGGGGGGGGGGGGGGGGGGGGGGGGGGGGGGGGGGGGGGGGGGGGGGGGGGGGGGGGGGGGGGGGGGGGGGGGGGGGGGGGGGGGGGGGGGGGGGGGGGGGGGGGGGGGGGGGGGGGGGGGGGGGGGGGGGGGGGGGGGGGGGGGGGGGGGGGGGGGGGGGGGGGGGGGGGGGGGGGGGGGGGGGGGGGGGGGGGGGGGGGGGGGGGGGGGGGGGGGGGGGGGGGGGGGGGGGGGGGGGGGGGGGGGGGGGGGGGGGGGGGGGGGGGGGGGGGGGGGGGGGGGGGGGGGGGGGGGGGGGGGGGGGGGGGGGGGGGGGGGGGGGGGGGGGGGGGGGGGGGGGGGGGGGGGGGGGGGGGGGGGGGGGGGGGGGGGGGGGGGGGGGGGGGGGGGGGGGGGGGGGGGGGGGGGGGGGGGGGGGGGGGGGGGGGGGGGGGGGGGGGGGGGGTATAATGCTTGGTCGAACCGAACAAAATTTAAAATTGAAAATTCTGAGCATAAAAGCGACTTAGCTGGTTAATGTGCTCGGTGTCGATGCATGGCCCGAGCATACGGTGGGACAAGGTCCCAGCCCCCAAGCCGGTCCCGAGGTGGCGGAGCGAAGAGCTCAGCACTCCGAAGTGGCGACATAGCACGGCCAATGCAGGCCCGCAGTGTGACGCCGAAGTCCCCGGCGTGGGTTAATGAAGTGATGACGAAGCCCTCGGTCCAGCCGAGGTGACGTGGTACGTCGGTACACAGAGGTGACAGCACTGCCCGATCCGGATCCTTTATCTGTGCACAAAAAATAGTGCAAGCCGGAGATAATAGGAATAATAATAAATTTAAAAAAAATGTTGCATAATTAATAATTTATGCAAAGTGAGTAATAAAAGACATATGGCCTGTGTGCCAAACACTCGATGAGGTAGAGCTCTCTCAACGATGCCGAAGTCCCCGAGGCAACCGAACACGCCGGTATGGCAACACGACCAACAAGGTGATCACGCGAGCCGATTTATGCCGATTGGGACGACGGCGTCGGCTTGCCGAAGAGACCACGTGACGTAGTCGAAGTCCATTACCAAACCACCATGTGACCGTCGTTAATGCGGCCACCATTTGATAGACCTGCGTACAGATGATGGAACAAACCAGAGTAATAATTCCTTGGGAGAAATAAACCCAAACAAGCAAAAATTACTAGGATAAATAGCACCTGGTTTATTTGTTGTAGCAATCCGGAGAAAGGTGACTCCCAAAATTGGGACTCGATCCGCACACCCATTGCCTGATGGGCGATAAAGCGATGGCATGGCGATGCTAGCAAGGGTTGGCTTGCCGAGACCAAGCCCTCGGTCCAGCTAACGTGACGAAGCTGGTCGGCTGGTGATGCCGAAGTCACCGGAGTATGTTGATGAAGAAATAGCCAAGTCCCCGGTCCAGCCGAGGTGACGGAGCAGGTCGGTGAGGAGACGTTGCAGCTGCCATGTCAGCCGAGGTGTTGAAGCAGGTCGGCGTGATGGACATCGGCTTGAAGAAGCAACAGTGCGGCCATGCCGACGCAGGTCGTGACTTGTGACGCGGTCAATGCCGGCTTGATGAAGTGACCATCCGGCGATGCCAGAGTGCCCGCCCCGTATAACCCGTGGGGCAGCGACGTTGGTGATGATTTATCCTTCGCGATGCCGAACTCTTCTTCGGCTTGCCGAGATGATGATCCGAAGAAGCTGAGCTCGGCTCAACAAAGCGGCGACGTGTCTAGCGCAGGTCGGCAGCCGTGGAACAATATTGCCGGACTGGTTTGACAACAGCGTGATGGTGAGGATTACCTCGGAGGAGGCTTAAAATTTTATGGGTACGTGTTTAAAAACAATGCACAATACCCTAGAAAAAAAATTCCTTCAAAAGGGTTATCCAATATTCCGTTCATGAAGAAACATGAACTCGGGCCGGATTCGTATTCGCGCAGAAAATAGATCCGAAAATTGGTCCACTCATGGGAAGGTTCCCGGAGTTTGAACCGTCGGATTGAACTGAAATTTGGAGGGGTGGTAGATATAGGAATTCTGCAGCAGATGAATGGTTGGATCTTCCAAAGGACCTGCGAGCTGGGCTCTGGAGACCACGCCCTAAACTCGTCCAGATTCCCGTCCAGATTTGACAGGGCTCCTGGTATATCGTAGATTGCCAGAGATTCCTCCATCAGAACTCGATGAAATTTGGCATGGTTGTTGTACACTTAATTCCGCGCAATTCCACCGAAGGAATCGTCAAACCGATGCTCGAGGAGGTGGTGGCAGCGGATACAAGTTTGTTGTTCGGAAAAAATAGCACGGTCACCCGAGGGCAATGTTGACGTTGAGCCCCCGAGCTCCATGGATGATTCTTCCATGATCATGATAGAGATCGGAGTTGATGTTGATGAAGTCCCTCGTCCGAACATGATGATCGGAGGTAGGGCACAGTCCTTGGTTAAGCCAAGGTGGCCAGTCGAGCCGGCGACAAAAGATGCCGACATCGACCATAAAGCTCGGCTCCGATGCGTAGATCGCGCCAGAGACGATCCGAATTCCCATCGCCCCGTGGCGACCGCCAGCAGGCTCTCAATGAAAGCACCAATGTCGGTTCAATATCTGGCGTATCTTGTAGTAGGGGTCCTAAGCTAGGCGTCTGGGAGCGATGGTAACATGGACACGGGGTTTTACCCAGCTTCGGGCTCTCTTGATGAGATAATACCCTACATGCTGCTTTTGATTGTATTCATATGGGTGTAGTACAGAGTATATGTATCTACCACGAGATTGTAGTAATGAATATGAGATTGTCTATTGACTAGCCTGGCCTCGGTTTATATATGCACCGTAGGCCTAGGGTTTAGAGGAGTCCTTCTCTTGGGCGCCAAGTCTTGTAGAATCCTCCTTGTATGCGGCATGGGCTGTCTGAACTGGCCCAATAGTGAACCGCCATGGGGGTCCTCGGCCCAATCCAACTGATCGGGAGATGATGCGGTGAGTACCCCCTAGTCCAGGACACCGTCACCCGCGCCCCATTGTTGCCGCACCCTTGGTCTCCGGATCGTCGCCATCGTCTCCTATGCGTCTCCGCCGCAGGAAACCACTGCCGTCAATGCAATCTCCTCCGCCGTTGCCACCGTAGAGGATCGTCACCAAGTTAGGTATGATTCGATCTCCTCGTGCTTTTCCCCATCTGATTCAATGCACAAGGACAATGTCATGTTTCTTACCACGTTGAGATCGCATCTATTCACCAGAAAATTCCATTAGAATAGATTTGAAGAAAAAATTTAGGGTTAGGTTCCCGCCAAACTCATCTCGGACCGACCAACATGAAATTTTCGGTCCCACCGATTGGCTCTGGCCATTGCACCAGTACAACTCGATTCCACCGAAATGTACTAATCGGTGAAATCGAAAGTAAAATCTCAGTGAAACCCTAGCATCTCGGAGCCACCGAACCACAACTCGGTCCAACCGAAATGGTGTGTTTAGGCTCTATTAGTGCTTCGGTGTCACCGAGATGATCAAATCGGTAGCTCCGAAATGCTTTCTGTGGAAAACTAAACTAAAGTTTGGATTCAAATTTTTCGAAAACTATCTGTTTTTGAGATACTAATCTACTCTGCCCATACCCATCTATTCACAGGATCAGCTTTGCAAGATGTCAGATGCTAGTGACAGTTAGAATCAGTCAGAGCACAATGTTGATCTCAGTGAGGGTTCAAGCCCCAATGACAGTTATGATGAGGGCAGCAGGAACACTCCAAGCAACGTGCCAAAGGCTGCCACCAGAACAAGGAAGAAGAGAACCTCAGAAAGTGAGGATGAGGATTTTGTGACTGATGAGGCCACTTCTAAGAAGAAGGCAGTGCTCAGAAAGGAGTATGGCTCTGCAGCTACCACCAAGCCAGGTGCAAAGCAAAAGAATGTTGTTAGGAGAGTGCCAATGTCAAAACCTCGGAAAACTTCAGCTACACAAGAGACAATGACCTTCACACTTGAGGAGCCAAGTGATGAAGATGTGGGTGCCAGAAGAAGAGGAAGGAGAGGCCAAAGAAGACAATTGCTCGTGTCATTGGCAGACCTTCCATGATGGTTGATGAGGAAGAGGAAGAAGAACCTGAGGTAGAAGCACCTCCTGCTAAGACTCAGAAGTTGATGTCTGATGCTATGAAGTCTGCCAACCCCTCCAAGTCCAAGCCCAAAGCTCCAGCTCCTACGAGATTTACGAGAAACATTCCAGGTGCTGAGAAGAACAAGGCCCCAGTGCCTGAAGTTGAGATTGATGAGGAGCCACTAGTGCTCGGAAAATTGAAGCCCAAGATTCCAGATCATGACAATGCTCATCTAGTTGCTGAAAACATGAAGCTCGGGAAAGACAAGGGTCTGAGAGAATGGAGGAAAGTGGATCCCTACTTTGCAAAAAGAAGGACTGCTTGTGACTATCATTTCCACACTAGGGAACATCAGGACTTTTATGAGACAATGCTACTCGGTAAGAAGCCCATTGTCAGTGACATGAAGTGGGTGGACTGGAAGTACATCGATGCAAATGAAGACTACTTCCCCCACATTCATGAGAGCTTTAGGCTTGCAGGTGTTGACAAGTTTGTTGGTCAGAAGCTCACAAAGTGGAATGATGAGATGGTCATGCAATTCTATTCCACAGCACACTTCTATCCAAATGGAAGGATTACATGGATGACTGAGGGACACAAGTACCAATCATCAATCTCTGAGTGGGCTGCTCTCATTGATGCTCTTGAGGAGGATGAAGATGATGTTGATGTCTGTGGCAAACCCAGGATGGACCACGACTCAATGGCTAACATGTACAAAACTATCCCTGATGATGATTTGGAAACTCACAAGCTTGGGTCAGTCAAGCATCTGTTAGCAGGATTGGCCACCACAAACACCATTTTGAGGCACACTCTGTTGCACAAATCCGGAGATGAGAGGATGATCCGTGGCTACTCCATCAACTTGCTTCACTTGTTTGATTCCCCACCGCAAAAATTCAAAGTCATGAGTTTGATAGTAGAGACGGTCAAGAGGACTATTGCTAACCAGAAAAGGTCTTGTGGATATGCCCCACACATCCAGATGCTTATCAACTCCAAGGTTGGTACAGACACATATCTAGTTGATCGTTAGCACCTCCCTCTTCAGCCAGAGTGGGGTTCAAGGATAATGTAGTGGTGATGGACCTTCACACCCTACATCAGTTGAGGCTCAAGAGAAGGCTCAGGCAGCAGCAGTAGTAGCAAAGGAAGCCACTACACCCAATGCCCCGATAGCAAATCTCAAGTCAAAGCAAGACCAAATGACATATCTGCTGGAAGCAACACTGAGGATTGAGCGAAGTCTGGCCAACTTAGCCAAGAACCAGGAGAGCTTAGAGTGGATTGTGGAGGATAAGATGTACAACTTAGATGTCAAGGTCATAGAGATCCAATCTATTGTAGAGAAGCTTAGAGATGATGTTGAAGATGGCAATGAGCACACCACTACTGAGAGGTTTCAGACTGTGCCTAGGGCACCCAGATCTTTAGTTGTGCCAGTTGTAGACATGAGGCCTACTCACTCTGCACCTGCCACTACTGCTACAGTGCCACCTCTAGTGTCTACACCACCAGCTCAGCAGACTTCAGCCGAAGTATTTGCAGAAGCTGTTCTCTCAACACCTTCTACGCACACCGGAGCTACAAGCCAGAAGACCCCTTCCGGAGCTCTAGAGGATAATTCCTAGAGAGACGCATAGCTCTATACTTTTTTTGATCTTTTTGGCAACTTGTTGCCAAAGGGGGAGAAAGTGTATAGATCATAGGCTTCGAGAGAGAGTGTCTCATTCTTTTGCTTGTTTGTTTTTATTGCCCTTTGCTACAATGTTCGTTTGATCCGTGCTACTTGATTGTTTGATGCTCGTGAAATACTACGTTTGGTTATGTGGTTGATCGTACAATGTTTAATGTGTGCTTAATGCTTATCTCCACATTACTTGTGTATGATCATTCACTTATGGGTTTGGTGGTGTGTGCATGTTATTTCACTCTTATCATTTTGTGCACTCCACCAAGATGTATGTGGCATGGAAGAGTGACTCGTGATCCTAATCAATTTTGCATTCAAACGCAAGTTTTTTAATAATGCACAAATTTAGGGGGAGCTCTTGCTTATCACATACTCCTCAAAGCGACGTTGTATTCCATTCATTTAATCATTTGTCGAAGCTTTGATCTATGTGTTGTCATCAATTACCAAAAAGGGGGGAGATTGAAAGTGCAACTAATCCCCGGGTGGTTTTGGTAATTCATAACAACATATAGCTCATTGAACTAATATCCATTCAAGATAAATATTTCAGGATGTTCAATGATTGGCATGGCATGGACTAGAGATGTGGACCCCTCAGAATGATAAGGACAAGGATTGGCAAAAGCTCAAGACTCTTCAGTTCTATTTAAGTGATCCAAGATCACATTGAGTCCATAGGAAAGCCAATACTATTAGAAGGGGATGAGGTGTTGCTTAATTATCTACTTGCTCAAGTGCTTAGTGATATGGCTCCAAAACCCTCAGCCACTTTCTCCATCAAAATATGTCCAAACCCTAATTCCAAACTCGACCCCGCCGATTCTTTCCACCCCGAGCCACCGAGTTAATTCCAAACCCGATACGGATCTCGGTCTCACAGAGATGGCCTTGCAAACTCTCTGTTATCTGTTGCAATCCTTTCGGCCTCACCGAGAATTGCAATTGGAGATGGCTTGACCAACTCTCTGTTATCTTATTGCTTCACTTCAGTCCCACCGAGTTGATACAATCGAAGCCACCATGATGAGGTTTTCCCTAAGCCCTAGCACATCGGTCCCACTGAGTTGTTCCAGTCGGTATGATAACCCACAAGTATAAGGGATCGCAACAGTTTTTGAGGGTAGAGTATTCAACCCAAATTTATTGATTCAACACAACGGGAGCCAAAGAATATTTGCAAGTATTAGCAGTTGAGTTGTCAATTCAACCACACCTGGAGATTAATTATCTGCAGTAAAGTGATCAGTAGCAAAGTAGTAGGATAGTTTTGATAGTAGTAGCAACATCAATAGTAACAGTAACAGTGCTAGCAACAATTTTGTAGCAAGTGTAACAGTAACGATAGTAGTAGTAACTTAGCAGAAACAATATAAGAAAAATTTGTAGGCATTGGATGATATTCATCATATAACAGTCATAACCTAGGGCGATACGGCACTAGCTCCAGTTCATAAATATAATGTAGGCATGTATTCCGTAAATAGTCATAAATGCTTATGGAAAGAACTTGCATGACATCTTTTGTCCTACCCTCCCGTGGCAACGGGGTCCAATTGGAAACTAAGGGATATTAATGCCTCCTTTTAATAGAGAACTGGAACAAAGCATTAACACATAGTGAATACATGAACTCCTCAAACTACGGTCATCACCGGAAAGTATCCCGACTACTGTCACTTCGGGGTTTGCGAACCATAACACGTAATAGGTGAATATAACTTGCAAGATCGGATCTAGAACATAGATATAATGGTGATAACATAAACGGTTCAGATCTGAAATCATGGCACCCGGGCCCAAAGTGACAAGCATTAAGCATGGCAAAGTCATATCAACATCAATCTCAAGACATAGTGGATACTAGGGATCAAGCCCTAACAAAACTAACTCGATTACATGATGAATCTCATCCAACTCCTCACTGACCAGCAAGCCTACGAAGGAATTACTCACTCCTAGTGGGGAGCATCGTGGAATTGGCGATGGAGAAGGGTTGGTGATGACGAAGATCAAAGATCCCCCTCTCCGGAGCCCCAAACGGACTCCAGATCTGGCCTCCCGATGAAGAACATGAGGTGGCAGCAGCTCTGTCTCGTGAAACATGATAATTCTTTATCCCTTATTTTTTCTGGAAAAATAGGTATTTATGGAGTTGGATTCAGGGTCTGCGGGGCCACCAGGTGGGGACAACCCACCTGGGCGCGCCAGGAGGGGGGCGCCCTGGTGGATTGTGCCCACCCAGGTCCCTCCCCTCTGGTGGTTCTTGGCTCCAGTAATTATCTTTTATTGTATAAAAAATCCTCGCAAAGTTTTGTTTCCAATCCGAGAACTTTTATTTCTGCACAAAAACAACACCATGGTAGTTCTGCTGGAAACAGCGTCAGTCCAGGGTAGTTTCATTCAAATCATGCAAATTAGAGTCCAAAACAAGAGGAAAAGCATTAGGAAAAGTAGATACAATGGAGACGTATCAACTCCCCAAATATTAAACCTTTGCTTGTTCTCAAGCAATTCAGTTGATAAACTGAAAGTGAAAAAGAAAAGGTTTTACGAACTCTTTTGCTCTTGTTTACATAAATAAGCTTAAGTAGCACCCAGGTTTTCAGCAAAGATTATGGCTAACCATGTCAACAATAACTCTTAAAAATTATATTAACTCATATCAATGGCATAATCAACTAGCGAGCAATAATAAAATATCTCAAATGACAACACTTTGGCAAAACAACCATGATATAATATGACAATAGTGGTATCTCGCTAGCCCTTTTTGAGGCCGCAAAACATAAATGCAGAGCACCTCCAAAGTTCAAGCAGCGACTAAACATTGTAATTCATGGTAGAAAAGATCCAGTCATGATACACCCAACATTAGCCACACACAATGCATGAGGATGCCAATAGTGCTCTCAAGTTCCGGCGCTTGTTTGAGAAGGTGATGACACAACATAAAAGTAAATAGATAGTCCCTTCGCAGAGGGAAGTAGTGATTTGTAGCGGTGCCAGAGCTCAAGTTTTTAAATCAGAGGTAAATGAAATTTGAGAAATGCACCCTTCTTGTTTACTTCGTGACCATTAGTTATCAGTATCTTCCATGCTAAACACATTAGTGGCGGTTCCCAAGCGATAAAAGTAAAAGTTTAATCCCCCTCCACCAACAAACACACTCCACGGCTGGTCCGAATCCATGGGTACCGTCCATACCAACAACAATCCCGAGGGTGTTTTGTTTAATTATTTGCAATTTGAATTCGGGACTGAGAATCCCTATTACCGCCCCTCTCGTGCAAGGACGAGTGAATAAACATTCATCATGAGAATAACCCATTAGCATGGACGATGCTGACTACCTCCTGTCACTCTATGAACAATCCAGGCACACAAAAAAGGATATTTATTTGAAGTTTTTAGAGCTGGCACATGCAAATTTACTTAGAACGGCAAGGTAATACCGCATATAGGTAGGTATGGTTGATACGTCTCCAACGTATCTATAATTTTTGATTGTTCCATGCTATTATATTATCTGTTTTGGATGTTTTATATGCATTAATATGCTATTTTATATTATTTTTGGGACTAACCTATTAACCTAGAGCCCAGTGCCAGTTCCTATTTTTTCCTTGTTTTTGAGTTTCGCAGAAAAGGAATATCAAACGGAGTCCAAACTGAATGAAACTTCCGCGATGTTTTTTCTTGGACCAGAAGACATCCAGAGGACTTGGAGTACACATCAGGGAAGCCATGAGGTGGCCACAAGGTCGGGAGGCGCGCCAAGGGGGGTAGGGCGCGCCCCCCACCCTTGTGGGCCCCTCGTGACTCCATCGACCTATTTCTTTCACCTATATATTCTCAAATATCCCAAAACCTTCCAGGAGAGACACCAAAACACTTTTCCACCGCCGCAACCTTCTGTACCCGTGAGATCCCATCTACGGGCCTTTTCTGGCGTCCTGCCGGAGGGGGATTCGATCACGGAGGTCTTCTACATCAACACCATTGCCTCTCCGATGAAGCGTGAGTAGTTTACCACAGACCTACGGGTCCATAGCTAGTTGCTAGATGGATTCTTCTCTCTCTTTGATTCTAAATACCATGTTCTCCTCGATGTTCTTGGAGATCTATCTGATATAATAATCTTTTGCGTTGTGCTTGCCGAGATCCGATGAATTGTGGACTTATGATCAGCTTATCTATGAATATTATTTGAATCTTCTCTGAATTCTTATATGCATGATTTGATATCTTTGCAAGTCTCTTCAAACTATCAATTTGGTTTGGCCAACTAGATTGGTTTTTCTTGCAATGGGAGAAGTGCTTAGCTTTGGGTTCAATCTTGCGGTGCTCGATCCTAGTGACAGAAGGGGAACCGACACGTATTGTATTGTTGCCATCGAGGATAACAAGATGGGGTTTTCATCATATTGCTTGAGTTTATCCCGCTACATCATGTCATCTTGCTTAATGTGTTACTTTGTTCTATGAAATTAATACTCTAGATGCAGGCAGGAGTCGGTCGATGTGTGGAGTAAGAGTAGTAGATGCAGGCAGGAGTCGGTCTACTTGATACGGACGTGATGCCTATATTCATGATCATTGCCTTAGATATCATCATAACTTTGCGCTTTTCTATCAATTGCTCGGCAGTAATTTGTTCACCCACCATAATATTTTCTATCTTGAGAGAAGCCTCTAGTGAAACCTATGGCCCCCGGGTCTATTTTCCATCATATAAGTTGCCGATCTACAATTTTAGTTTCCTATTTACTTTCTTTGCAATCTTTTACTTTCCGTTCCATAAACAAAAAATACCAAAAATATTACTTTACCATTTTTCCATCTCTATCAGATCTCACTTTGCAAATAACCGTGATGGGATTGACAACCCCTTTGTCGCGTTGGGTGCAAGTTGGTGTTTGTTTGTGCACGTATTCGGTGACTTGAGCATTGTCTCCTACTGGATTGATACCTTGGTTCGCAAAAGCTGAGGGAAATACTTACTCTACTTTGCTGCATCACCCTTTCCTCTTCAAGGGAAAAACCAACGCAAGCTCAAGAAGTAGCAGGAATAATTTCTGGCGCCGTTGCCGGGGAGGTTTACGCCAAGTCAAGTCAAGATTTGATCTCCCATCAACTTGCCTATTTCTGGCGCCGTTGCCGGGGAGATCTACGTCAAGTAAAGACATACCAAGTACCCATCATAAACTCTCATCTCTCGCATTACATTATTTGTCATTCGCCTCTTGTTTTCCTCTCCCCCACTTCTAAAACGATTTTCGAAAAGATTTGCCTTTTCTTCGCTCTTCTTCCGTTCGATCTTGTGTTACCATGTGCCTTCTTTTTGCTTGCATCTTCGCTTGCTAAGAGTTTATGGATCCCCATCCACTTGCTAATATTTTTAAAGGATCCAATTATGATGAACCGATTGCTAGTGAGTTGAGTGCACTAGATTATCTTTATGGAGTTTTGCTTGAAATCCGTGAATCTGGAAATTGTGATGAAGTGCTTTATAAAGTGATTCATGATAGATCTTTTAATAAAAAGCATGATTGCAATGATGTTACTATAAATTCTATTAATGTCAATTGTACTAATAATATGCAAAACCCTAAGCTTGGGGATGCTAATTTTGCTATGTCTACTACTTGTTGCAATGATCATGATTGGGGTGATTCTTCTTACAATCTTGAAAATTTCTTTAAGCCCCATGATGAATATTAGATTGATAATAATGTTTGCAATAATAGTGAAAGTGGGTATGGAAGAGTGTCAACTTTAGATCCCACATATTTGGATAATGTTCAATCTTATGAATTTTTTGATAAAAGTGGGTTCGGAGAGGTCATGACTTTATTTTATGATAATCCCACTATTTCGGAAGAGTGTCAACTTTGCATGCATGTGGATCATGTTGAGAATACTTTATGTGATAATTATATTGTTGAATTTGATTATGATCCCACGTGTAATTATTATGAGAGAGGAAAATATGGTTGTAGAAATTTTCATGTTACAAAATTACCTCTCGTTATGTTGAGATTGCCATTGTTTCTTTCTTCTTCCTTCCATATAGTAGTTTTTGCTTGTCTTGATAATTTGTTTGCTTATAAAATCCCTATGCATAGGAAGCATGTTAGACTTAGACTTGTTTGTCACATGTTTATGGTGCTCTCTTTGTGTTTCAATTGCTATCTTTCATGTGAGCATCATTAAAATTATCAATGCCTAGCTAAGGGCGTTAAACAATAGCGCTTGCTGGGAGGCAACCCAATTTAATTTTATGTTTTTTTCTTTTTAGGTTCTGTTTTGCTTTAAATAATTCATCTAGCCTCTGGTTAGATGTGGTTTTGTGTTTTAATTAGTGTGGGGGGGGGGGGGGGGGGGGGGGGGGGGGGGGGGGGGGGGGGGGGGGGGGGGGGGGGGGGGGGGGGGGGGGGGGGGGGGGGGGGGGGGGGGGGGGGGGGGGGGGGGGGGGGGGGGGGGGGGGGGGGGGGGGGGGGGGGGGGGGGGGGGGGGGGGGGGGGGGGGGGGGGGGGGGGGGGGGGGGGGGGGGGGGGGGGGGGGGGGGGGGGGGGGGGGGGGGGGGGGGGGGGGGGGGGGGGGGGGGGGGGGGGGGGGGGGGGGGGGGGGGGGGGGGGGGGGGGGGGGGGGGGGGGGGGGGGGGGGGGGGGGGGGGGGGGGGGGGGGGGGGGGGGGGGGGGGGGGGGGGGGGGGGGGGGGGGGGGGGGGGGGGGGGGGGGGGGGGGGGGGGGGGGGGGGGGGGGGGGGGGGGGGGGGGGGGGGGGGGGGGGGGGGGGGGGGGGGGGGGGGGGGGGGGGGGGGGGGGGGGGGGGGGGGGGGGGGGGGGGGGGGGGGGGGGGGGGGGGGGGGGGGGGGGGGGGGGGGGGGGGGGGGGGGGGGGGGGGGGGGGGGGGGGGGGGGGGGGGGGGGGGGGGGGGGGGGGGGGGGGGGGGGGGGGGGGGGGGGGGGGGGGGGGGGGGGGGGGGGGGGGGGGGGGGGGGGGGGGGGGGGGGGGGGGGGGGGGGGGGGGGGGGGGGGGGGGGGGGGGGGGGGGGGGGGGGGGGGGGGGGGGGGGGGGGGGGGGGGGGGGGGGGGGGGGGGGGGGGGGGGGGGGGGGGGGGGGGGGGGGGGGGGGGGGGGGGGGGGGGGGGGGGGGGGGGGGGGGGGGGGGGGGGGGGGGGGGGGGGGGGGGGGGGGGGGGGGGGGGGGGGGGGGGGGGGGGGGGGGGGGGGGGGGGGGGGGGGGGGGGGGGGGGGGGGGGGGGGGGGGGGGGGGGGGGGGGGGGGGGGGGGGGGGGGGGGGGGGGGGGGGGGGGGGGGGGGGGGGGGGGGGGGGGGGGGGGGGGGGGGGGGGGGGGGGGGGGGGGGGGGGGGGGGGGGGGGGGGGGGGGGGGGGGGGGGGGGGGGGGGGGGGGGGGGGGGGGGGGGGGGGGGGGGGGGGGGGGGGGGGGGGGGGGGGGGGGGGGGGGGGGGGGGGGGGGGGGGGGGGGGGGGGGGGGGGGGGGGGGGGGGGGGGGGGGGGGGGGGGGGGGGGGGGGGGGGGGGGGGGGGGGGGGGGGGGGGGGGGGGGGGGGGGGGGGGGGGGGGGGGGGGGGGGGGGGGGGGGGGGGGGGGGGGGGGGGGGGGGGGGGGGGGGGGGGGGGGGGGGGGGGGGGGGGGGGGGGGGGGGGGGGGGGGGGGGGGGGGGGGGGGGGGGGGGGGGGGGGGGGGGGGGGGGGGGGGGGGGGGGGGGGGGGGGGGGGGGGGGGGGGGGGGGGGGGGGGGGGGGGGGGGGGGGGGGGGGGGGGGGGGGGGGGGGGGGGGGGGGGGGGGGGGGGGGGGGGGGGGGGGGGGGGGGGGGGGGGGGGGGGGGGGGGGGGGGGGGGGGGGGGGGGGGGGGGGGGGGGGGGGGGGGGGGGGGGGGGGGGGGGGGGGGGGGGGGGGGGGGGGGGGGGGGGGGGGGGGGGGGGGGGGGGGGGTTGTTTGTGTAGGTGTGAGGGACTCGTGTGTGATCTCCTACTGGATTGATACCTTGGTTCTCAAAAACTGAGGGAAATACTTACGCTACTTTACTGCATCACCCTTTCCTCTTCAAGGGAAAACCAACGCAGTGCTCAAGAGGTAGCAAGAAGGATTTCTGGCGCCGTTGCCGGGGAGTCTACGCACAAGTCAACATACCAAGTACCCATCACAAACTCTTATCCCTCGCATTACATTATTTGCCATTTGCCTCTCGTTTTCCTCTCCCCCACTTCACCTTTGCCATTTTATTCGCCCTCCTTCCGTTCGATCTTGTGTTACCATGTGCCTTCTTTTTGCTTGCATCTTCGCTTGCTAAAAGTTTATGGATCCTCATCCCCTTGCTAATCTCTTTAAGAGATCCAGTTATGATGAACCTATTGCTAGTGAGTTGAGTGCACTAGATTATCTTTATGAGGTTTTGCTTGAAATTCGTGAATTTGAAAATTGTGATGAAGTGCTTTATAAAGTGATTCATGATAGATCTTTGAATAAAAAGCATGATTGCAATGATGTTACTATAAATTCTATTGATGTCAGTTGTGCTAAAAATATGCAAAACCCTAAGCTTGGGGATGCTAATTTTGCTATGTCTACTACTTGTTGCAATGATCATGATTGGGGTGATTCTTCTTATGATCTTGAAAATTTATTTAAGCCCCATGATGAATATGAGATTGATAATATTGTTTGCAATAATATTGAAAGTGGGTTTGGAAGAGTGTCAACTTTAGATCCCACATATTTGGAGAATGTTCAATCTTATGAACCCCCCCCCCCCCCCCCCCCCCCCCCCCCCCCCCCCCCCCCCCCCCCCCCCCCCCCCCCCCCCCCCCCCCCCCCCCCCCCCCCCCCCCCCCCCCCCCCCCCCCCCCCCCCTTTGCATGCATGTGGATCGTGTTGGGAATATGTTATGTGATAGATATATTGTTGAGTTTTCTTATGATCCTACATGTAATTATTATGAGAGGGGGAAATATGGTTGTAGAAATTTCATGTTACTAAATTACCTCTCTTCATGTTGAGATTGCTATCGTCTCTTTCTTCTTCCTTGCATATGCTAGTTTTTGCTTTCCTTGATAATTTGTTTGCTTATAAAATACCTATGCATAGGAAGTATGTTAGACTTAAGTGTGTTCCCCCCCCCCCACCTATGCATAGGAAGTATGTTATAATTAAGTGTGTTTGTCACATGTTTTATGATGCTCTCTTTGTGCTTCAATTCTTGTCTTTCATGTGAGCATCATTAAAATTATCAATGCCTAGCTAAAAAGGCTTTAAAGAAAAGCGCTTGTTGGGAGACAACCCAATATTTTTCCTTTCTGTTTTATAATAAATATTCGATCTAGCCTCTGGTTAGATGTGTTTTTATGTTTTAATTAGTTTTTGTGCCAAGTTAAACCTATAGGATCTTCTTGGATGATAGTTACTTGATCTTGCTGAAAATTCCAGAAACTTTCTGTTCACAAAAACAATCGTTAAAAATCACCAGAACGTGATAAAATACTGATTCCAATTGCTGCTGATCAACCCCCCCCCCCCCCCCCCCCCCCCCCCCCCCCCCCCCCCCCCCCCCCCCCCCCCCCCCCCCCCCCCCCCCCCCCCCCCCCCCCCCCCCCCCCCCCCCCCCCCCCCCCCCCCCCCCCCCCCCCCCCCCCCCCCCCCCCCCCCCCCCCCCCCCCCCCCCCCCCCCCCCCCCCCCCCCCCCCCCC
Organism: Thinopyrum obtusiflorum; assembly: GCA_036873465.1. NCBI lineage: Eukaryota > Viridiplantae > Streptophyta > Magnoliopsida > Poales > Poaceae > Thinopyrum > Thinopyrum obtusiflorum. The sequence goes on from JAAAWM010010204.1 coordinate 18,313, forward strand.
CCCCCCCCCCCCCCCCCCCCCCCCCCCCCCCCCCCCCCCCCCCCCCCCCCCCCCCCCCCCCCCCCCCCCCCCCCCCCCCCCCCCCCCCCCCCCCCCCCCCCCCCCCCCCCCCCCCCCCCCCCCCCCCCCCCCCCCCCCCCCCCCCCCCCCCCCCCCCCCCCCCCCCCCCCCCCCCCCCCCCCCCCCCCCCCCCCCCCCCCCCCCCCCCCCCCCCCCCCCCCCCCCCCCCCCCCCCCCCCCCCCCCCCCCCCCCCCCCCCCCCCCCCCCCCCCCCCCCCCCCCCCCCCCCCCCCCCCCCCCCCCCCCCCCCCCCCCCCCCCCCCCCCCCCCCCCCCCCCCCCCCCCCCCCCCCCCCCCCCCCCCCCCCCCCCCCCCCCCCCCCCCCCCCCCCCCCCCCCCCCCCCCCCCCCCCCCCCCCCCCCCCCCCCCCCCCCCCCCCCCCCCCCCCCCCCCCCCCCCCCCCCCCCCCCCCCCCCCCCCCCCCCCCCCCCCCCCCCCCCCCCCCCCCCCCCCCCCCCCCCCCCCCCCCCCCCCCCCCCCCCCCCCCCCCCCCCCCCCCCCCCCCCCCCCCCCCCCCCCCCCCCCCCCCCCCCCCCCCCCCCCCCCCCCCCCCCCCCCCCCCCCCCCCCCCCCCCCCCCCCCCCCCCCCCCCCCCGTTTTATGATGCTCTCTTTGTGCTTCAATTCTTGTCTTTCTTGTGAGCATCATCGAAATCTCAATGCCTAGCTAGGGGCGTTAAACGATAGCGCTTGTTGGGAGGCAACCCAATTTTATTTTTAGTTTTTTGCTTTTTTGATTCTGTTTAGGAATAAATATTTGATCTAGCCTCTGGTTAGATTTGTTTTTATGTTTTAATTAGTGTTTGTGCCAAGTTAAACCTATAGGATCTTCTTGGATGATAGTTATTTGATCTTGCTGAAAATTCCAAAAACTTTCTGTTCACGAAAACAATTGTTAAAAATCACCAGAACGGGATAAAATATTGATTCCAATTTATTCTGATCAATAAAAAAATTGTATAGGTCTTACTATTTTGGCTGAATTTTTTGAGTTCCAGAAGTTTGCGTTAGTTACAGATTACTACAGACTGTTCTGTTTTTGACAGATTCTATTTTTCGTGTGTTGTTTGCTTATTTTGATGAATCTATGGCTAATAAAATAGTTTATAAACCATAGAGAAGTTGGAATACAGTAGGTTTAACACCAATATAAATAAATAATGAGTTCATTACAGTACCTTGAAGTGGTGTTTTGTTTTCTTTCGCTAACGGAGCTCACGAGATTTTCTGCTAAGTTTTGTGTTGTGAAGTTTTCAAATTTTGGGTAAAAGATTTGATGGATTATGGAACAAGGAGTGGCAAGAACCTAAGCTTGGGGATGCCCATGGAACCCCAAGATAATCTAAGGACACCAAAAAGCCAAAGCTTGGGGATGCCCCGGAAGGCATCCCCTCTTTCGTCTACTTCCATCGGTAACTTTACTTGGAGCTATATTTTTATTCACCACATGATATGTGTTTTGCTTGGAGCGTCTTGTATGATTTGAGTCTTTGCTTTTTAGTTTACCACAATCATCCTTGCTGTACACACCTTTAGAGAGAGACACAGATGATTCGGAATTTATTAGAATACTCTATGTGCTTCACTTATATCTTTTGAGCTATATAGTTTTTGCTCTAGTGCTTCACTTATATCTTTTAGAGCACGGTGGTGGATTTGTTTTATAGAAACTATTGTTCTCTCATGCTTCACTTATATTATTTTGAGAGTCCTAAAAAACAGCATGGTAATTTGCTTAAATTGAGAAATTAGTCCTAAAGTAATAGGCATCCAAGATTAGTAAAAAATTATCTTATGAGTGTGTTGAATACTATGAGAAGTTTGATGCTTGATAATTGTTTTGAGATATAAAGATGGTGATATTAGAGTTATGCTAGTTGAGTAGTTGTGGATTTGAGGAATACTTGTGTTAAAGTTTGTGATCCCCCCCCCCCCCCCCCCCCCCCCCCCCCCCCCCCCCCCCCCCCCCCCCCCCCCCCCCCCCCCCCCCCCCCCCCCCCCCCCCCCCCCCCCCCCCCCCCCCCCCCCCCCCCCCCCCCCCCCCCCCCCCCCCCCCCCCCCCCCCCCCCCCCCCCCCCCCCCCCCCCCCCCCCCCCCCCCCCCCCCCCCCCCCCCCCCCCCCCCCCCCCCCCCCCCCCCCCCCCCCCCCCCCCCCCCCCCCCCCCCCCCCCCCCCCCCCCCCCCCCCCCCCCCCCCCCCCCCCCCCCCCCCCCCCCCCCCCCCCCCCCCCCCCCCCCCCCCCCCCCCCCCCCCCCCCCCCCCCCCCCCCCCCCCCCCCCCCCCCCCCCCCCCCCCCCCCCCCCCCCCCCCCCCCCCCCCCCCCCCCCCCCCCCCCCCCCCCCCCCCCCCCCCCCCCCCCCCCCCCCCCCCCCCCTAGTTGACATCGTATTTGTGGCAAAGCCACCGTTCATAATTCTTTCATACATGCCACTCTTGATTCATTGCATATCCCGGTACTCCGCCGGAGGCATCACATAGAGTCATATTGTTGTTCTAAGTATTGAGTTGTAAGTAAATAAAAGTGTGATGATCATCATTATTAGAGCATTGTCCCAAGTGAGGAAAGGATGATGGAGACTATGATTCCCCCACAAGTCGGGATGAGACTCCAGACGAAAAAAAAGAAAGGCCATAAAAAAAGAGAAGGCCCAAAAAAAATGAGAGAAAAAGAGAGAAGGGACAATGCTACTATCCTTTTACCACACTTGTGCTTCAAAGTAGCACCATGATCTTCATGATAGAGAGTCTCTTATGATATCACATTCATATACTAGTGGGAATTTTTCATTATATAACTTGGCTTGTATATTCCAATGATGGGCTTCCTCAAAATGCCCTAGGTCTTCGTGAGCAAGCGAGTTGGATGCACACCCACTTAGTTTCTTTTGTTGAGCTTTCATATACCTATAGCTCTAGTGCATCCGTTGCATGGCAATCCCTACTCACTCACATTGATATCTATTGATGGGCATCTCCATAGCCCGTTGATACGCCTAGTTGATGTGAGACTATCTTCTCCTTTTTGTCTTCTCCACAACCACCATTCTATTCCACATATAGTGCTATATCCATGGCTCACGCTCATGTATTGCGTGAAGATTGAAAAAGTTTGAGAACACCAAAAGTATGAAACAATTGCTTGGCTTGTCATCGGGGTTGTGCATGATTTAAATACTTTGTGTGGTGAAGATAGAGCATAGCCAGACTATATGACTTTGTAGGGATAACTTTCTTTGGTCATGTTATTTTGAGAAGACATAATTGCTTAGTTAGTATGCTTGAAGCATTATTATTTTTATGTCGATATTAAACTTTTATCTTGAATCTTTCGGATCTGAATATTCATACCACAATTAAGAGAATTACATTGAAAATTATGCTAAGTAGCATTCCACATCAAAAATTCTGTTTTATCATTTACCTACTCGAGGACGAGCAGGAATTAAGCTTGGGGATGCTTGATACGTCTCCAACGTATCTATAATTTTTTATTGTTCCATGCTATATTATATTCTGTTTTGGATGTTAATGGGCTTTATTATACACTTTTATATTATTTTTGGGACTAACCTATTAACCGGAGGCCCAGCCCAAATTGCTGTTTTTTTTGCCTATTTCAGTGTTTCGCAGAAAAAGAATATCAAACGGAGTCCAAACGGAATGAAACCTTCGGGAACGTGATTTTCGTAACAAACGTGATCCAGAGGACTTGGACCCTACATCAAGAAAGCAACCAGGAGAGCACGAGGCAGGGGGGCGCGCCTGCCCCCTGGGCGCGCCCTCCACCCTCGTGGGGCCCACGTTGCTCCACCGACGTACTTCTTCCTCCTATATATACCTACGTACCCCCAAACTACCAGACACGGAGCCAAAAACCTAATTCCACCACCGCAACCTTCTGTACCCGTGAGATCCCATCTTGGGGCCTTTTCCGGCGCTCCGCCGGAGGGGGCATTGATCACGGAGGGCTTCTACATCAACACCATAGCCTCTCCGATGATGTGTGAGTAGTTTACCTCAGACCTTCGGGTCCATAGTTATTAGCTAGATGGCTTCTTCTCTCTTTTTGGATCTCAATACAATGTTCTCCCCCTCTCTTGTGGAGATCTATTCGATGTAACCTTCTTTTGCGGTGTGTTTGTTGAGACCGATGAATTGTGGGTTTATGATCAAGTTTATCTACGAACAATATTTGAATCTCCTCTGAATTCTTTTATGTATGATTGGTTATCTTTGCAAGTCTCTTCGAATTATCAGTTTGGTTTGGCCTACTAGATTGATCTTTCTTGCAATGGGAGAAGTGCTTAGCTTTGGGTTCAATCTTGCGGTGTCCTTTCCCAGTGACAGTAGGGGCAGCAAGGCACGTATTGTATTGTTGCCATCGAGGATAACAAGATGGGGTTTATTTCATATTGCATGAGTTTATCCCTCTACATTATGTCATCTTGCTTAAAGCGTTACTCCGTTCTTATGAACTTAATACTCTAGATGCATGCTGGATAGCGGTCGATGTGTGGAGTAATAGTAGTAGATGCAGGCAGGAGTCGGTCTACTTGTCACGGACGTGATGCCTATATACATGATCATACCTATATATTGTCATAACTATGCTCATTTCTATCAATTGCTCAACAGTAATTTGTTCACCCACCATAATACTTATGCTCTTGAGAGAAGCCACTAGTGAAACCTATGGCCCCCGGGTCTATTTTCCATCATATTAATCTTCCAACACTTAGTTATTTCTTTTGCCTTTTACTTTACTTTGCATCTTTATTTCTCTTTATCATAAAAATACCAAAAATATTATCTTATCATATCTATCAGATCTCACTCTCGTAAGTGACCGTTGAGGGATTGACAACCCCTTTATCGCGTTGGTTGTGAGGTTCTTATTTGTTTGTGTAGGTGTGAGGGACTCGTGCGTGATCTCCTACTGGATTGATACCTTGGTTCTCAAAAACTGAGGGAAATACTTACGCTACTTTACTGCATCACCCTTTCCTCTTCAAGGGAAAACCAACGCAGTGCTCAAGAGGTAGGAATGTGCATTACCGAGAGGGCCCAGAGATACCTCTTCGATACTCGGAGTGACAATTCCTAATCTCGATTTATGCCAACCCAACAAACACCTTCGGAGACACCTGTAGAGCATCTTTATAATGACCTAGTTACGTTGTGACGTTTGATAGCACACAAGGTGTTCCTCCGGTATTCGGGAGTTGCATAATCTTATAGTCAGAGGAATATGTATAAGTCATGAAGAAAGCAGTAGCAATAAAACTTAACGATCATTATGCTAAGCTAACGGATGAGTCTTGTCCATCACATCATTCTCTAATGATGTGATCCCGTTCATCAAATGACAACACATGTCTATGATTAGGAAACTTAACCATCTTTGATTAACGAGCTAGTCTAGTAGATGAAGGAAATATGCCCTAGAGGCAATAATAAAGTTATTATTTATTTCCTTATTTCATGATAAATGTTTATTATTCATGTTGGGGAACGTAGTAATTTCAAAAAAAATCCTACGCACACGCAAGATCATGGTGATGCATAGCAATGAGAGGGGAGAGTGCCGTCCATGTACCCTCGTAGACCGTTAAGCGGAAGCGTTATAACAATGCGGTTGATGTAATCGTACGTCTTCACGATCGACCGATCCTCAGTACCGAACGTACGGCACCTCCGCGTTCAGCACACGTTCAACTCGGTGACGTCCCGCAAACTCACGATCCAGTAGAGCTCGAGGGAGAGTTTCGTCAGCACGACGGCGTGATGACGATGTTGATGAAGCTACCGACGCAGGGCTTCGCCTAAGCACCGCTATGATATGACCGAGGTGGATTATGGTGGAGGGGGGCACCACACACGGTTGGGAGAGATCAATGATCAACTTGTGTGTTCTAGGGTGCCCCCTGCCCCCGTATATATAGGAGCAAGGGGGGAGGCCGGCCGGCCCCTGTAGGGCGCGCCAGGAGGAGGACAGGAGGAGTCCTCCTCCTAGTAGGAGTAGGACTCCCCTCTTTCCTACTCCTACTAGGAGGGGGAAAGGAAGGGGGAGAAGGAGAAGGAAAGGGGGGCACCGCCCCCCCTTCCTAGTCCAATTCGGACCAGAGGGGAGGGGGCACACGGCCTGCCCTGGCCGGCCCCTCTCTGTCTCCACTAGGGCCCAACAAGGCCCATTAACCCCCGGGGGGTTCCGGTAACCCCTCCGGCACTCCGGTAAAATCCCGATTTCACCCGGAACACTTTCGACGTCCAAATATAGGCTTCCAATATATCAATCTTTATGTCTCGACCATTTCGAGACTCCTCGTCATGTCCATGATCATATCCGGGATTCTGAACTACCTTCGGTACATCAAAACATATAAACTCATAATACCGATCGTCACAGAACTTTAAGCATGTGGACCCCACGGGTTCGAGAACTATGTAGACATGACCGAGACACATTTCCGCTCAATAACCAATAGCGGAACCTGGATGCTCATATTGGTTCCTACATATTCTACGAAGATCTTTATCGGTCAAACCGCATAACAATATACGTTGTTCCCCCCCCCCCCCCCCCCCCCCCCCCCCCCCCCCCCCCCCCCCCCCCCCCCCCCCCCCCCCCCCCCCCCCCCCCCCCCCCCCCCCCCCCCCCCCCCCCCCCCCCCCCCCCCCCCCCCCCCCCCCCCCCCCCCCCCCCCCCCCCCCCCCCCCCCCCCCCCCCCCCCCCCCCCCCCCCCCCCCCCCCCCCCCCCCCCCCCCCCCCCCCCCCCCCCCCCCCCCCCCCCCCCCCCCCCCCCCCCCCCCCCCCCCCCCCCCCCCCCCCCCCCCCCCCCCCCCCCCCCCCCCCCCCCCCCCCCCCCCCCCCCCCCCCCCCCCCCCCCCCCCCCCCCCCCCCCCCCCCCCCCCCCCCCCCCCCCCCCCCCCCCCCCCCCCCCCCCCCCCCCCCCCCCCCCCCCCCCCCCCCCCCCCCCCCCCCCCCCCCCCCCCCCCCCCCCCCCCCCCCCCCCCCCCCCCCCCCCCCCCCCCCCCCCCCCCCCCCCCCCCCCCCCCCCCCCCCCCCCCCCCCCCCCCCCCCCCCCCCCCCCCCCCCCCCCCCCCCCCCCCCCCCCCCCCCCCCCCCCCCCCCCCCCCCCCCCCCCCCCCCCCCCCCCCCCCCCCCCCCCCCCCCCCCCCCCCCCCCCCCCCCCCCCCCCCCCCCCCCCCCCCCCCCCCCCCCCCCCCCCCCCCCCCCCCCCCCCCCCCCCCCCCCCCCCCCCCCCCCCCCCCCCCCCCCCCCCCCCCCCCCCCCCCCCCCCCCCCCCCCCCCCCCCCCCCCCCCCCCCCCCCCCCCCCCCCCCCCCCCCCCCCCCCCCCCCCCCCCCCCCCCCCCCCCCCCCCCCCCCCCCCCCCCCCCCCCCCCCCCCCCCCCCCCCCCCCCCCCCCCCCCCCCCCCCCCCCCCCCCCCCCCCCCCCCCCCCCCCCCCCCCCCCCCCCCCCCCCCCCCCCCCCCCCCCCCCCCCCCCCCCCCCCCCCCCCCCCCCCCCCCCCCCCCCCCCCCCCCCCCCCCCCCCCCCCCCCCCCCCCCCCCCCCCCCCCCCCCCCCCCCCCCCCCCCCCCCCCCCCCCCCCCCCCCCCCCCCCCCCCCCCCCCCCCCCCCCCCCCCCCCCCCCCCCCCCCCCCCCCCCCCCCCCCCCCCCCCCCCCCCCCCCCCCCCCCCCCCCCCCCCCCCCCCCCCCCCCCCCCCCCCCCCCCCCCCCCCCCCCCCCCCCCCCCCCCCCCCCCCCCCCCCCCCCCCCCCCCCCCCCCCCCCCCCCCCCCCCCCCCCCCCCCCCCCCCCCCCCCCCCCCCCCCCCCCCCCCCCCCCCCCCCCCCCCCCCCCCCCCCCCCCCCCCCCCCCCCCCCCCCCCCCCCCCCCCCCCCCCCCCCCCCCCCCCCCCCCCCCCCCCCCCCCCCCCCCCCCCCCCCCCCCCCCCCCCCCCCCCCCCCCCCCCCCCCCCCCCCCCCCCCCCCCCCCCCCCCCCCCCCCCCCCCCCCCCCCCCCCCCCCCCCCCCCCCCCCCCCCCCCCCCCCCCCCCCCCCCCCCCCCCCCCCCCCCCCCCCCCCCCCCCCCCCCCCCCCCCCCCCCCCCCCCCCCCCCCCCCCCCCCCCCCCCCCCCCCCCCCCCCCCCCCCCCCCCCCCCCCCCCCCCCCCCCCCCCCCCCCCCCCCCCCCCCCCCCCCCCCCCCCCCCCCCCCCCCCCCCCCCCCCCCCCCCCCCCCCCCCCCCCCCCCCCCCCCCCCCCCCCCCCCCCCCCCCCCCCCCCCCCCCCCCCCCCCCCCCCCCCCCCCCCCCCCCCCCCCCCCCCCCCCCCCCCCCCCCCCCCCCCCCCCCCCCCCCCCCCCCCCCCCCCCCCCCCCCCCCCCCCCCCCCCCCCCCCCCCCCCCCCCCCCCCCCCCCCCCCCCCCCCCCCCCCCCCCCCCCCCCCCCCCCCCCCCCCCCCCCCCCCCCCCCCCCCCCCCCCCCCCCCCCCCCCCCCCCCCCCCCCCCCCCCCCCCCCCCCCCCCCCCCCCCCCCCCCCCCCCCCCCCCCCCCCCCCCCCCCCCCCCCCCCCCCCCCCCCCCCCCCCCCCCCCCCCCCCCCCCCCCCCCCCCCCCCCCCCCCCCCCCCCCCCCCCCCCCCCCCCCCCCCCCCCCCCCCCCCCCCCCCCCCCCCCCCCCCCCCCCCCCCCCCCCCCCCCCCCCCCCCCCCCCCCCCCCCCCCCCCCCCCCCCCCCCCCCCCCCCCCCCCCCCCCCCCCCCCCCCCCCCCCCCCCCCCCCCCCCCCCCCCCCCCCCCCCCCCCCCCCCCCCCCCCCCCCCCCCCCCCCCCCCCCCCCCCCCCCCCCCCCCCCCCCCCCCCCCCCCCCCCCCCCCCCCCCCCCCCCCCCCCCCCCCCCCCCCCCCCCCCCCCCCCCCCCCCCCCCCCCCCCCCCCCCCCCCCCCCCCCCCCCCCCCCCCCCCCCCCCCCCCCCCCCCCCCCCCCCCCCCCCCCCCCCCCCCCCCCCCCCCCCCCCCCCCCCCCCCCCCCCCCCCCCCCCCCCCCCCCCCCCCCCCCCCCCCCCCCCCCCCCCCCCCCCCCCCCCCCCCCCCCCCCCCCCCCCCCCCCCCCCCCCCCCCCCCCCCCCCCCCCCCCCCCCCCCCCCCCCCCCCCCCCCCCCCCCCCCCCCCCCCCCCCCCCCCCCCCCCCCCCCCCCCCCCCCCCCCCCCCCCCCCCCCCCCCCCCCCCCCCCCCCCCCCCCCCCCCCCCCCCCCCCCCCCCCCCCCCCCCCCCCCCCCCCCCCCCCCCCCCCCCCCCCCCCCCCCCCCCCCCCCCCCCCCCCCCCCCCCCCCCCCCCCCCCCCCCCCCCCCCCCCCCCCCCCCCCCCCCCCCCCCCCCCCCCCCCCCCCCCCCCCCCCCCCCCCCCCCCCCCCCCCCCCCCCCCCCCCCCCCCCCCCCCCCCCCCCCCCCCCCCCCCCCCCCCCCCCCCCCCCCCCCCCCCCCCCCCCCCCCCCCCCCCCCCCCCCCCCCCCCCCCCCCCCCCCCCCCCCCCCCCCCCCCCCCCCCCCCCCCCCCCCCCCCCCCCCCCCCCCCCCCCCCCCCCCCCCCCCCCCCCCCCCCCCCCCCCCCCCCCCCCCCCCCCCCCCCCCCCCCCCCCCCCCCCCCCCCCCCCCCCCCCCCCCCCCCCCCCCCCCCCCCCCCCCCCTCAATAACATGTATATCACATATACCTTTGTTCACCTTGCCATCCTTCTTATCCGCCAAATACTTGGGGCAGTTCCGCTTCCAGTGACCAGTCTGTTTGCAGTACAAGCACTCAGTCTCAGGCTTAGGTCCAGACATGGGTTTCTTCTCTTGAGCAGCAACTTGTTTGCTGTTCTTCTTGAAGTTGCCCTTCTTCTTCGCTTTACCCTTTTTCTTGAAACTGGTGGTCTTATTGACCATCAACACTTGATGCTCCTTCTTGATTTCTACCTCCGCAGCCTTTAGCATTGCGAAGGGCTCAGGAATTGTCTTATCCATCCCTTGCATATTATAGTTCATCACAAAGCTCTTGTAGCTTGGTGGCAGTGATTGAAGAATTCTGTCAATGACACTATCATCCGGAAGATTAACTCCCAGTTGAATCAAGTGATTATTATACCCAGACATTTTGAGTATATGTTCACTGATAGAACTATTCTCCTCCATCTTGCAGGTGTAGAACTTATTGGAGACTTCATATCTCTCAATCCGGGCATTTGCTTAAAATATTAACTTCAACTTCTGGAACATCTCATATGCTCCATGACGTTCAAAACGCCGTTGAAGTCCCGGTTCTAAGCCGTAAAGCATGGCACACTGAACTATCGAGTAGTCATCAGCTTTGCTCTGCCAGACGTTCTTAAGGTCGTCAGTTGCATCTGCAGCAGGCCTGGCACCCAGCGGTGCTTCCAGGACATAATTCTTCTGTGCAGCAATGAGGATAATCCTCAAGTTACGGACCCAGTCCGTGTAATTGCTACCATCATCTTTCAACTTTGCTTTCTCAAGGAACGCATTAAAATTCAACGTAACAACAACACGGGCCATCTATCTACAACAACATAGACAAGCAAAATACTATCAGGTACTAAGTTCATGATAAATTAAAGTTCAATTAATCATATTACTTAAGAACTCCCACTTAGATAGACATCCCTCGAATCATCTAAGTGATCACGTGATCAATCTCAACTAAACCATGTCCGTTCATCACGTGAGATGGAGTAGTTTTCAATGGTGAACATCACTATGTTGATCATATCTACTATATGATTCACGCTCGACCTTTCGGTCTCAGTGTTCCGAGGCCTTATCTGCATATGCTAGGCTAGTCAAGTTTAACCCGAGTATTCTGCGTGTGCAAAACTGGCTTGCACCCATTGTTTTTGAACGTAGAGCTTATCACACCCGATCATCACGTGGTGTCTCGGCACGACGAACTTTCGCAACGGCGCATACTCAGGGAGAACACTTATACCTTGAAATTTAGTGAGAGATCATCTAATAATGTGATACGTCTCCAACGTATCTATAATTTTTTATTGTTCCATGCTATATTATATTCTGTTTTGGATGTTTATTGGGCTTTATTATACACTTTTATATTATTTTGGGGACTAACCTATTAACCGGAGGCCCAGCCCAGATTGCTGTTTTTTTTGCCTATTTCAGTGTTACGAAGGAAAAAGATATCAAACGGAGTCCAAACGGAATGAAACCTTCGGGAATGTGATTTTCGGAACGAACGTGATCCAGAGGACTTGGAGTCCACGTCAAGAAAGCAACGAGGAGGGCACGAGGCAGGGGGGCGCGCCTACCCCCCTCGGCGCGCCCTCCACCCTCGTGGGCCCCTTGTGGCTCCCCTAACCGACCTCTTTCGCCTACATATACCTACATACACCCAAACCATCAGAACAGGAGCCAAAACCCTATTTCCACCGCCGCAACCTTCTGTACCCATGAGATCCCATCTTGGGGCCTTTTCCGGCGCTCCGCCGGAGGGGGCATTGGTCACGGAGGGCTTCTACATCAACACCATAGCCTCTCCGATGATGTGTGAGTAGTTTACCTCAGACCTTCGGGTCCATAGTTATTAGCTAGATGGCTTCTTCTCTCTTTTTGGATCTCAATACCATGTTCTCCTCGATCTTCTTGGAGATCTATTCGATGTAATCTTCTTTTGCGGTGTGTTTGTCGAGATCCGATGAATTGTGGGTTTATGATCAAGTTTATCGATGAACAATATTTGAATCTCCTCTGAATTCTTTTATGTATGATTGGTTATCTTTGCAAGTCTCTTCAAATTATCAGTTTGGTTTGGCCTACTAGATTGATCTTTCTTGCAATGGGAGAAGTGCTTAGCTTTGGGTTCAATCTTGCGGTGTCCTTTCCCAGTGACAGCAGGGGCAGCAAGGCACGTATTGTATTGTTGCCAACGAGGATAAAAAGATGGGGTTTATATCATATTGCATGAGTTTATCCCTCTACATCATGTCATCTTACTTAAAGCATTACTCTGTTCTTATGAACTTAATACTCTAGATGCATGCTGGATAGCGGTCGATGTGTGGAGTAATAGTAGTAGATGCAGAATTGTGTCGGTCTACTTGTCGCGGACGTGATGCCTATATACATGATCATACCTAGATATTCTCATAACTATGCTCAATTCTATCAATTGCTCGACAGTAATTCGTTTACCCACCGTAATACTTATGCTCTTGAGAGAAGCCACTAGTGAAACCTATGGCTCCCGGGTCTATTTTCCATCATATTTATTTCCCGTCAACAAGCTATTTCTGGCGCCTTCTATTTTTGCAATCTTTACTTTTACTCTTTATTATAAAAATACCAAAAATATTATCTTATCATATCTATCAGATCTCACTCTCGTAAGTGACCGTGAAGGGATTGACAACCCCTTTATTGCGCTGGTTGCGAGGTTCTTGTTTGTTTGTGTAGGTGCGTGGGACTCGAGCGTGATCTCCTACTGGATTGATACCTTGGTTCTCAAAAACTGAGGGAAATACTTACGCTACTTTACTGCATCACCCTTTCCACTTCAAGGGAAAACCAACGCAGTGCTCAAGAGGTAGCAAGAAGGATTTCTGGCGCCGTTGCCGGGGAGTCTACGCACAAGTCAAGACATACCAAGTACCCATCACAAACTCATCTCCCTCTCATTACTTTATTTGCCATTTGCCTCTCATTTTCCTCTCCCCCACTTCACCTTTGCCTTTTCTTCGCCCCTCTTCCGTTTGATCTTTTGTTTGCTTGTGTTACCATGTGCCTTCTTTTTGCTTGCATCTTCGCTTGCTAAAAGTTTATGGATCCTCATCTCCTTGCTAATCTTTTTAAGAGATCCAATTATGATGAACCAATTCCTAGTGATTTGAGTGCACTAGATTATCTTTATGAGGTTTTGCTTGAAATTCGTGAATCTGAAAATTGTGATGAAGGAATTTATGAAGAGATTCACGATAGCTCCTTGAATAAAAAGCATGATTGCAATGATTTTACTATAAATTCTCTTGATGTCAGTTGTGCTAATAATATGCAAAACCCTAAGCTTGGGGATGCTAGTTTTGATACGTCTACTACTTGTTGCAATGATCATGATTGGGGTGATTCTTCTTATGATCTTGAAAATTTATTTAAGCCCCATGATGAATATGAGATTGATAATAGTGTTTGCAATAATATTGAAAGTGGGTTTGGAAGAGTGTCAACTTTAGATCCCACATATTTGGAGAATGTTCAATCTTATGGTATTTTTGATAAAAGTGGGTTTGGAGAGGTCATGACTTTAGTTAATGTTAATCCCACTATTTTGGAAGAGTGTCAACTTTGCATTCATGTGGATCGTGTTGAAAATATTTTATGTGATAGCTATTTTGTTGAATTTCCTTATGATCCCACATATAATTATTATGAGAGAGGAAAATATGGTTGTAGAAATTTTCATGATAATAAATTACCTCTCGTTATGTTGAGATTGCTATTGTTTCTTTCCTCTTCCTTGCATATGCTAGTTTTTGCTTGCTATGATAATTTGTTTGCCTATAAGATGCCTATGCATAGGAAGTATTTTAGACTTAGATGTGTTTGTCACATGTTTTATGACGCTCTCTTTACGCTTCAATTCTTGTCTTTCATGTGAGCATCATCGAAATCTCAATGCCTAGTTAGTGGCGTTAAACGATACCGCTTGTTGGGAGGCAACCCAATTTTTTTTTTTTGCTTTTTGCTTCTGTTTAGGAATAAATATTTGATCTAGCCTCTGGTTAGATTTGTTTTTATGTTTTAATTAGTGTTTGTGCCAAGTTAAACCTATAGGATCTTCTTGGATGATAGTTATTTGATCTTGCTGAAAATTCCAGAAACTTTCTGTTCATGAAAACAATTGTTTAAAATCACCAGAACGTGATAAAACACTGATTCAAATTTATTCTGATCAATAAACAAATTTTATAGGTCTTCCTATTTTGGTAGATTTTTCTGAGTTCCAGAAGTTTGCGGTAGTTACAGATTACTACAGACTGTTCTGTTTTTGACAGATTCTGTTTTTCGTGTGTTGTTTGCTTATTTTGATGAATCTATGGCTAGTAAAATAGTTTATAAACCATAGAGAAGTTGGAATACAGTAGGTTTAACACCAATATAAATAAAGAATGAGTTCATTACAGTACCTTGAAGTGGTGTTTTGTTTTTTTCCGCTAACGGAGCTCACGAGATTTTCTGTTGAGTTTTGTGTTGTGAAGTTTTCAAGTTTTGGGTAAAAATTTGATGGATTATGGAACAAGGAGTGGCAAGAGCCTAAGCTTGGGGATGCCCATGGCACCCCAAGATAATATAAGGACACCAAAAAGCCAAAGCTTGGGGATGCCCCGGAAGGCATCCCCTCTTTCGTCTTCGTCCATCGGTAACTTTACTTGGAGCTATATTTTTATTCACCACATGATATGTGTTTTGCTTGGAGCATCTTGTATGATTTGAGTCTTTGTTTTTTTAGTTTACCACAATCATCCTTGCTGTACACACCTTTTGAGAGAGACACACATGATTTGGAATTTATTAGAATACTCTATGTGCTTCACTTATATCTTTTGAGCTATATAGTTTTTGCTCTAGTGCTTCACTTATATCTTTTAGAGCACGGTGGTGGATTTGTTTTATAGAAACTATTGTTCTCTCACACTTCACTTATATTATTTTGAGAGTCCTACAAAACAGCATGGTAATTTGCTTTAATCATAAAAATTGGTCCTAATATGATAGGCATCCAAGATTAGTAAAATTTTCTTATGAGTGTGTTGAATACTATGAGAAGTTTGATGCTTGATAATTGTTTTGAGATATGAAGATGATGATATTAGAGTCATGCTAGTTGAGTAGTTGTGAATTTGAGGAATACTTGTGTCCCCCCCCCCCCCCCCCCCCCCCCCCCCCCCCCCCCCCCCCCCCCCCCCCCCCCCCCCCCCCCCCCCCCCCCCCCCCCCCCCCCCCCCCCCCCCCCCCCCCCCCCCCCCCCCCCCCCCCCCCCCCCCCCCCCCCCCCCCCCCCCCCCCCCCCCCCCCCCCCCCCCCCCCCCCCCCCCCCCCCCCCCCCCCCCCCCCCCCCCCCCCCCCCCCCCCCCCCCCCCCCCCCCCCCCCCCCCCCCCCCCCCCCCCCCCCCCCCCCCCCCCCCCCCCCCCCCCCCCCCCCCCCCCCCCCCCCCCCCCCCCCCCCCCCCCCCCCCCCCCCCCCCCCCCCCCCCCCCCCCCCCCCCCCCCCCCCCCCCCCCCCCCCCCCCCCCCCCCCCCCCCCCCCCCCCCCCCCCCCCCCCCCCCCCCCCCCCCCCCCCCCCCCCCCCCCCCCCCCCCCCCCCCCCCCCCCCCCCCCCCCCCCCCCCCCCCCCCCCCCCCCCCCCCCCCCCCCCCCCCCCCCCCCCCCCCCCCCCCCCCCCCCCCCCCCCCCCCCCCCCCCCCCCCCCCCCCCCCCCCCCCCCCCCCCCCCCCCCCCCCCCCCCCCCCCCCCCCCCCCCCCCCCCCCCCCCCCCCCCCCCCCCCCCCCCCCCCCCCCCCCCCCCCCCCCCCCCCCCCCCCCCCCCCCCCCCCCCCCCCCCCCCCCCCCCCCCCCCCCCCCCCCCCCCCCCCCCCCCCCCCCCCCCCCCCCCCCCCCCCCCCCCCCCCCCCCCCCCCCCCCCCCCCCCCCCCCCCCCCCCCCCCCCCCCCCCCCCCCCCCCCCCCCCCCCCCCCCCCCCCCCCCCCCCCCCCCCCCCCCCCCCCCCCCCCCCCCCCCCCCCCCCCCCCCCCCCCCCCCCCCCCCCCCCCCCCCCCCCCCCCCCCCCCCCCCCCCCCCCCCCCCCCCCCCCCCCCCCCCCCCCCCCCCCCCCCCCCCCCCCCCCCCCCCCCCCCCCCCCCCCCCCCCCCCCCCCCCCCCCCCCCCCCCCCCCCCCCCCCCCCCCCCCCCCCCCCCCCCCCCCCCCCCCCCCCCCCCCCCCCCCCCCCCCCCCCCCCCCCCCCCCCCCCCCCCCCCCCCCCCCCCCCCCCCCCCCCCCCCCCCCCCCCCCCCCCCCCCCCCCCCCCCCCCCCCCCCCCCCCCCCCCCCCCCCCCCCCCCCCCCCCCCCCCCCCCCCCCCCCCCCCCCCCCCCCCCCCCCCCCCCCCCCCCCCCCCCCCCCCCCCCCCCCCCCCCCCCCCCCCCCCCCCCCCCCCCCCCCCCCCCCCCCCCCCCCCCCCCCCCCCCCCCCCCCCCCCCCCCCCCCCCCCCCCCCCCCCCCCCCCCCCCCCCCCCCCCCCCCCCCCCCCCCCCCCCCCCCCCCCCCCCCCCCCCCCCCCCCCCCCCCCCCCCCCCCCCCCCCCCCCCCCCCCCCCCCCCCCCCCCCCCCCCCCCCCCCCCCCCCCCCCCCCCCCCCCCCCCCCCCCCCCCCCCCCCCCCCCCCCCCCCCCCCCCCCCCCCCCCCCCCCCCCCCCCCCCCCCCCCCCCCCCCCCCCCCCCCCCCCCCCCCCCCCCCCCCCCCCCCCCCCCCCCCCCCCCCCCCCCCCCCCCCCCCCCCCCCCCCCCCCTTCTGTTTTGGATGTTTATTGGGCTTTATTATACACTTTTATATTATTTTTGAGACTAACCTATTAACCGGAGGCCCAGCCCAGATTGCTGTTTTTTTGCCTATTTCAGTGTTACGAAGGAAAAAGATATCAAACGGAGTCCAAACGGAATGAAACCTTCGGGAACGTGATTTTCGGAACGAACGTGATCCAGAGGACTTGGAGTCCACGTCAAGAAAGCAACGAGGAGGGCACGAGGCAGGGGGCGCGCCTACCCCCCTGGGCGCACCCTCCACCCTCGTGTGCCCCTCGTGGCTCCCCTGACCGACCTCTTTCGCCTATATATACCTATGTACCCCCAAACCATCAGAACAGGAGCCAAAACCCTATTTCCACCGCCGCAACCTTCTGTACCCATGAGATCCCATCTTGGGGCCTTTTCCGGCGCTCCGCCGAAGTGGGCATTGATCACGGAGGGCTTCTACATCAACACCATAGCCTCTCCGATGATGTGTGAGTAGTTTACCTCAGACCTTCGGGTCCATAGTTATTAGCTAGATGGCTTCTTCTCTCTTTTTGGATCTCAATACCATGTTCTCCTCGATCTTCTTGGAGATCTATTCGATGTAATCTTCTTTTGCGGTGTGTTTGTCGAGATCCGATGAATTGATACGCCTAGTTGATGTGAGACTATCTTCTCCTTTTTTGTCTTCTCCACA
>JAAAWM010010205.1:0-35618 GCA_036873465.1 Thinopyrum obtusiflorum
ACGTACATACGGGCAGGGTCTCGAACGCCTACTCACGCATACGTACGGCCAGGGCTCGTGTACATGGCTGGGTCGGAACGGAGAAACTGCGTCGTCATCGTGTTCATGGGGAGCCAACCGGCCGGGTCAGAACAGAATGCGTCGTCATGTTCATCGGGAGGGCTTGGACGGAACAGCCGATGGAAACGAGGCCTGGCGTACCGCAGAACGGAGGAAACAGCCTTGTGTTCGACCGGCCACGTTCGAAACAGGATCCTGTTCATCGGGAGGGGTCTGGCGTACCGCAAAACGGAGGAAACGGACCTCCTACGATCGAAACGGGGGTCCTGTTGATCAGGAGGGGTGTGGCGTACCGCAAAACGGAGGAAACAGACTTGTGTTGGAGCGCTACGGTCAAAACGGGGGTCCTGTTCATTGGGAGGGGTGTGGCGTACCGCAAAACGGGACTCCACGGGATATTGTTCATCTCCACCGTCGACCCCCTCCATCCTCCACGGGCTACTGTTCATCCACCGTCGACCTCCTCTACCCTCCACCTGCGACTGTTCATCGGGGGGGGGGGGGGGGGCGGGTTACTGTTCATCCACCGTCGACCTCCTCCAGCCTCCACCTGTGACTGTTCATCCACGGGCTCCTGTTTATCCAGCCTCCACCGCGCGCTACTCCACCGGCTACTATTCAACCAGCCCTCTCCACGGGCTCTTGTTCAACCACCCCTCCACCATCTACTGTTCATCCTGCCCTCCACGGGGTGGTCCTGTTCATCCTGCCCTCCACGAGGTCCTGTTCATCCAGCCCCAACCGGCTCGAACGATCGGGGTCCTATTCATCCACCCCCACCGGGAACTGTTCATCCAAACCCCCCAGCAAAGCTCACTGTTCATCCAGAGGCAACGCCACGGGGTCCTGTTCATCCACCCCCACCGGGAACTGTTCATCCAAACCCCCCAGCAACGCTCACTGTTCATCCAGAGGCAGCATCGATCGGCTTCAGTTTGCAGCAGTAGTGAAGGAATTGCTCGATCGGGTTCTGTTAACAACCATCGATCGATCTCTCGGGTTCAGTAACACCTAGCCTGCAGTGCAATCGCTCGGGTTCAGTTAGAGCCCAACACCTCGCACCCACGCGCGTGCGTGTACGAGAGAAACGCGCATCGCTCGGCCCCGACCACCCACCGTAACCGGGAACACCCCGATATTTTCCTCACCCTCGCTTCTACCACGGTTTTTTCCGTCATGGACGGCCCAAAGAATGTCATGCAGCTGCGTCTCCGGCCCGCCCAGGACGAAAAGCCCATTTTCTGTCATGATTTTTTGTCATAGAAGTAGGACCCCACCACATCTATGATGATACCGTGTTTTGTCACAATTATCATCATAGAAGTGTCATAAGTATGACAGAAAAGATTTTTGTTTGGCCCAAAATGTCACGGATGTGTCTTTTTTTTGTAGTGGAACGCACCGCGCGACGGCGCAAGGGACGAGGGTTTTTGGTGTGCCAGGGTAGTCAGCTGCAGTCGTGGCAACGTTGGAGATGCCCTTTGCTCACATGCGATCCCCACATGTCATTGAAAAAGCAAGACAACCCGGCATGGTCTCAGGTCCTAGGGATGCAGTTGGCCGCGCTAGAACACTCCGCGGATGCGTCGTGGTGCGCGCGCACTTCGGCACCCCGTGCACCCTCGACGAGCCGGGTGTTGACCTGCTGGTCATGCCACAACGCTAACGGCACCCTCGGCACCCTGAAGCCGAGCGTGTCCAGCAATGATGAGTGTGTCTCTCACTGCGGTCGCCGTGTCCAGAGGCAGTGCGGGAGCTGCGCCACGTTGCTGCCCCCCACGACCCACATGAACGGTTGCCGGTGATGAGGAGGTCATGGGCCAGCTCCTCCATTGGACTAGTCTGCGCCACGTCATCCCGACAGGTGTGCCCCACATGTCGGTTTCCCTATTTTCATGGCCAAATTCGAGCGTCAGTGCTCCGCATTACGCATTAGGCGCAGAACAGGTGGTTTTTGTTCCCTGGTTCAAATGTGGTATAGTACCAAGTTGTTACCCTAGCCCCAAGTGTGATGGTTTTGTGTACGGTACCACCCTTTTCCTTTTCAACTAGTGAAGCGTAACACTTGATTAAGTAGCCGGATGGTGTGTTAATGTAGGTGTCCGACTGTTTGAAGGAATAATTGAGGTGTGCCTGGTCCATGCCCGCATTTAGGGGTCCAACTTACCATGTTCCGGCAGTAGTAACTATACTAGTCCCTGCGTACTCCCTCTGTTTTTATTTACTCCGCATTTTAGCTTTGCTCAAAGGCAAACTTTGTTAACTTTGACAAAGTTTATAGATAGAAATAATAACATATACAATAACAAATCAATACCATTAGATTCATTATTGAATATACTTTCACATCATATAGATTTGCTATTGTAAATGTTCATATTTTTTCTATAAATTTGGTCAAATTTTATGAAGTTTGACTTCAGTCAAACCTAATATGTAGAGTAAATAAAAACGGAGGGAGTATGTTACTCCGTGACCAAGACAGAAGGGAAAATGAGACAACTTATTCTTTATTTGAGCCGTTCAAGTATAATCATGTGGTGTTGCTTATTTCTCATTCCTCTCCAACCCTCTTCTCCATCGATCATGCCGCCCTCCGGTCGAGTCCATCCTCACGCATGCCTCATTTGAACATTCCGCCGAGTATCATTCGCATGTGGGCCTAGACCATGCTTGTATTTCCAATGTTGTAGTTTGTCCGACATGCATACAGACAAACGGTTCGTTTAAAATTTCACTTTGCCTCCACTACGTGTCGCTTCCCATCTTAGTTTTGACATCCCATCCGGTTCATGCCCCGACACATCTTGACGAGATCGATTGATGTTGAGAGATCAAGTGCGTGTCATGCAAGGAGATAAAGGTTTGGTGTGTTTCTATGATAGAAATGACCCGGGGGGGTCTGTGGGGATCGGAGGGAGTATATTGTACATTCAAAAGCAAAACGAACGTACTGTACCCACCCTAGTCCTCTTTCAATCGATCTCTAGACCCCGAGATGAAACCGAGAGAGAACGAGTGGGTGCATGAGAGATACCTAAGGTGGATTCTAAATTTTGAACCGGTGATCATAGCATCAGCAAATCATATATAAAGGTTATTCAATGTTCGTTTCGCTTTTGAGCGTACAATATACTCCCTCCGATCCTTTCTAGTTTACATATAAGTTTTATGTGTAGTCAAAGTATCTCTACTTTGATCAAACTTACAGAAAAAGGTATCAACATTCAACAACGCCTAATCAATATTGTTAGATTCATACGTACTCCTAGATTTGTATTCAAGGAGAGATGGTTTCCAATTTGTTTTCAAACACGTGAATGTGCATGTTCTCGCGCATGCTCTTCGTACTAGGATTTTACCATGTATAGCCAGTCCAATAGTAACTCTTTTAAGCTCCCTGTCCAATAGTACTAGTGGAGTACTGACAACATCTGCAGTAGAGTATGCAGTGCTCATAGTACTAGTAGTATACTCCCTCTGTTTTTATTTACTCCGCATAAAACAGAGGGAGTACTAGTAACACTCGTCTGACCTCTTTCTCTTCTAGTAGTATAAATGAAGCGGGCGGGGGAGGGGTAGGGACATCGGTTTGCCCTCAATTACGGTCCCACAAGCTAGCGAAAACGCAAGACGAAGCGCGTTCTGTTCGGTGAGAGACGTGGAGGGTCAAGCATGCTGGGGTGCAACGTGAATGCGACAAGAATGATGTACAATCAAAATCGATTAACCGGTCATCACCAGGACCAATATTCACACCAGAACCTTCGCTGCTCGGGCTATGCTACCTCTTGAGCATGCATTGGTTTTCCCTTGAAGAGGAAAGGGTGATGTAGCAAAATAGCGTAAGTATTTCCCTCAGTTTTGAGAACCATGGTATCAATCCAGTAGGAGAGAACGCACAAGTCACCTAGTACCTGCACAAACAATCAAGAACCTTGCAACCAACGCGATAAAGGGGTTGTCAATCCCTTCACGGTCACTCGCAAAAGTGAGATCTAATAAAGATAGTAAAGTAAATATTTTTGGTATTTTTGTTGTATAGATTGGAAAGTAAAAATTGCAAAATAGTAAACGAGATGCAATGTAAATAAAAGAGATGCAATATAATAAGAAAGAGACCCGGGGGCCATAGGTTTCACTAGTGGCTTCTCTCAAGATAGGGGGGGGGGGGGGGGGGGGGGGGGGGGGGGGGGGGGGGGGGGGGGGGGGGGGGGGGGGGGGGGGGGGGGGGGGGGGGGGGGGGGG
Organism: Thinopyrum obtusiflorum; assembly: GCA_036873465.1. Lineage (NCBI taxonomy): Eukaryota > Viridiplantae > Streptophyta > Magnoliopsida > Poales > Poaceae > Thinopyrum > Thinopyrum obtusiflorum. The sequence continues at coordinate 4,309 of JAAAWM010010205.1, forward strand.
GGGGGGGGGGGGGGGGGGGGGGGGGGGGGGGGGGGGGGGGGGGGGGGGGGGGGGGGGGGGGGGGGGGGGGGGGGGGGGGGGGGGGGGGGGGGGGGGGGGGGGGGGGGGGGGGGGGGGGGGGGGGGGGGGGGGGGGGGGGGGGGGGGGGGGGGGGGGGGGGGGGGGGGGGGGGGGGGGGGGGGGGGGGGGGGGGGGGGGGGGGGGGGGGGGGGGGGGGGGGGGGGGGGGGGGGGGGGGGGGGGGGGGGGGGGGGGGGGGGGGGGGGGGGGGGGGGGGGGGGGGGGGGGGGGGGGGGGGGGGGGGGGGGGGGGGGGGGGGGGGGGGGGGGGGGGGGGGGGGGGGGGGGGGGGGGGGGGGGGGGGGGGGGGGGGGGGGGGGGGGGGGGGGGGGGGGGGGGGGGGGGGGGGGGGGGGGGGGGGGGGGGGGGGGGGGGGGGGGGGGGGGGGGGGGGGGGGGGGGGGGGGGGGGGGGGGGGGGGGGGGGGGGGGGGGGGGGGGGGGGGGGGGGGGGGGGGGGGGGGGGGGGGGGGGGGGGGGGGGGGGGGGGGGGGGGGGGGGGGGGGGGGGGGGGGGGGGGGGGGGGGGGGGGGGGGGGGGGGGGGGGGGGGGGGGGAGATGGGATCTCACGGGTACAGAAGGTTGCGGCGGTGGAAAAGTGGTTTCGTGGCTCCCCTTGATGTTTCTAGGGTATAAGAGTATATATAGGCGAAAGAAGTATGTCAGTGGAGCTACGAGGGGCCCACAAGGGTGGGGCCGTGCCTACCCCCTGGGCGCGCCCCCCTGCCTCGTGGCCGCCTCGTGGCGTTCCAGACTTCAACTCCAAGTCTTCTGGATTGCTTTCGGTCCAAGAAAGATCATCGCGAAGGTTTCATTCCGTTTGGACTCCGTTTGGTATTCCTTTTCTGCGAAACACTAAAATAGGCAAAAAAAACAAAAACTGGCACTGGGCCTCCGGTTAATAGGTTAGTCCCAAAAATAATGTAAAAGATCATATTAAAGCCCATTAAACATGCAAAACAGATAATATAATAGCATGGAACAATCAAAAATTATAGATACGTTGGAGACGTATCAAGCATTCCCAAGCTTAATTCCTGCTCGTCCTCGAGTAGGTAAATGATAAAAACAGATTTTTTGATGTGGAATGCTACCTAACATAATTATCAATGTAATTTTCTTTATTGTGGCATGAATGTTCTGATCCGAAAGATTCAAAACAAAAGTTTAATATTGACATAAAAATAATAATACTTCAAGCATACTAACAAAGTAATCATGTCTTCTCGAAATAACATGGCCAAAGAAAGCTATCCCTACAAAATCATATAGTCTGGCTATGCTCTATCTTCATCACACAAAATATTTAAATCATGCACAACCCCGATGACAAGCCAAGCAATTGTTTCATACTTTTGATGTTCTCAAACCTTTTCAATCTTCATGCAATACATGAGCGTGAGCCATGGACATAGCACTATAGGTGGAATAGAATGGTGGTTGTGGAGAAGACAAAAAGGAGAAGATAGTCTCACATTAACTAGGCATATCAACGGGCTATGGAGATGCCCATCAATAGATATTAATGTGAGTGAGTAGGGATTGCCATGCAACAGATGCACTAGAGCTATAAGTGTATGAAAGCTCAAAAAGAAACTAAGTGGGTGTGCATCCAACTCGCTTGCTCACGAAGGCCTAGGGCATTTTGAGGAAGCCCATCATTGGAATATACAAGCCAAGTTCTTATAATGAAAATTCCCACTAGTATATGAAAGTGACAACATAGGAGACTCTCTATCATGAAGATCATGGTGCTACTTTGAAGCACAAGTGTGGAAAAAGGATAGTGGCATTGCCCCTTCTCTCTTTTTCTCTCATTTTTTTTATTTGGGCCTTTCTCTTTTTTTTATGGCCTCTTTTTTTTCGTCCGGAGTCTCATCCCAACTTGTGGGGGAATCATAGTCTCCATCATCCTTTCCTCACTGGGACAATGCTCTAATAATGAAGATCATTACACTTTTATTTACTTACAACTCAAGAATTACAACTCAATACTTAGAACAAAATATGACTCTATGTGAATGCCTCCGGTGGTGTACCGGGATGTGCAATGAATCAAGAGTGACATGTATGAAAGAATTATGAACGGTGGCTTTGCCACAAATACGATGTCAACTACATGATCATGCAAAGCAATATGACAATGATGGAGCGTGTCATAATAAATGGAATGGTCGAAAGTTGCATGGCAATATATCTCGGAATGGCTATGGAAATGCCATAATAGGTAGGTATGGTGGCTGTTTTGAGGAAGGTAAATGGTGGGTGTATGGTACCGGAGAAAGTTGCGTGGTACTAGAGAGGCTAGCACTGGTGGAAGGGTGAGAGTGCGTATAATCCATGTACTCAACATTAGTCATAAAGAACTCACATACTTATTGCAAAAATCTATTTGTTATCGAAACGAAGTACTACGAGCATGCTCCTAGGGGGATAGATTGGTAGGAAAAGACCATCGCTCGTCCCTGACCGCCACTCAGAAGGAAGACAATCAAAAAATAAATCATGCTCCGACTTCATCACATAATGGTTCACCATACGTGCATGCTACGGGAATCACAAACTTTAACACAAGTATATCTCAAATTCACAACTAGCATGACTCTAATATCACCATCTTCATATCTCAAAACAATCATAAGGAATCAAACTTCTCATAGTATTCAATGCACTTTATATGAAAGTTTTTATTATACCCATCTTGGATGCCCATCATATTAGGACTAATTTTATAGCCAAAGCAAATTACCATGCTGTTCTAAAGGAATCTCAAAATAATATAAGTGAAGCATGAGAGATCAATAATTTCTATAAAATAAAACCACCACCGTGCTCTAAAAAGATATAAGTGAAGCACTAGAGCAAAATTATCTAGCTCAAAAGATATAAGTGAAGCACATAGAGTATTCTAATAAATTCCTATTCATGCGTGTCTCTCCCAAAAGGTGTGTCCAGCAAGGATGATTGTGGTAAACTAAAAAGCAAAGACTCAAATCATACAAGACGCTCCAAGCAAAACACATATCATGTGGTGAATAAAAATATAGCCTCAAGTAAAGTTACCGATAGACGAAGACGAAAGAGGGGATGGCTTCCGGGGCATCCCCAAGATTAGGCTTTTGGTTGTCCTTGAATTTTATCTTGGGGTGCCTTGGGCATCCCCAAGCTTAGGCTCTTGCCACTCCTTATTCCAAAATCCATCAAATCTTTACCCAAAAACTTGAAAACTTCACAACACAAAACTCAAGAGAAAATCTCATGAGCTCCGTTAGTATAAGAAAATAAACCACCACTTTAAGGTACTGTAATGAACTCATTATTTATTTATATTGGTATTAAACCTACTGTATTCCAACTTCTCTATGGTTCATACCCCCCGATACTACTCATAGATTCATCAAAATAAGCAAACAACACACGAAAAACAGAATCTGTCAAAACAGAACAGTCTGTAGCAATCTGTAATATTCGAATACTTATGTAACTCCAAAAATTGTGAAATAAATTTTTGGGCGTGAGGAATTTTTCTATTAAGCATATGCAAAAAGAATCAACCTAAAAGCACTCTCCAGTAAAAAATGGAAGCTAATCTCATGAGCATAAAAGTTTCTGTTTTTTACGGCAAGATCGCAAAGACTTCACCCAAGTCTTCACAAAGGTTCTACTTGGCACAAACACTAATTAAAACATAAAACCACATCTAAACAGAGGCTATATGAATAATTTATTACTAAACAGTGGCAAAAAGCAAAGAACAAAAATAAAATTGGGTTGCCTCCCAACAAGTGCTATCGTTTAACGCCCCTAGCTAGGCATAAAAGCAAGAATAGATCTAGGTATTGTCATCTTTGGTATGCAATCCATAAGTGGCTCTCATAATAGATTCATAAGGCAATTTAATTTTCTTCCTAGGAAAGTGTTCCATGACTTTCCTTAATGGAAATTGGAATCTAATATTTCCTTCTTTCATATCAATAATTGCACCAATCGTTCTAAGGAAAGGTCTACCAAAAATAATAGGACATGTAGGATTGCAATCTATATCAAGACCAATGAAATCTACGGGCACATAATTCCTATTTGCAACAATAAGAACATCATTAATCCTTCCCATAGGTTTCTTAATGGTGGAATCCGTAAGATGAAAATTTAAAGAACAATCATCAAATTCACGGAAACCTAGCACATCACACAAAGTTTTTGGAATCGTGGAAACACTAGCACCCAAATCACCTAAAGCATAGCATTCATAATCTTTAATCTTAATTTTAATAGTAGGTTCCCACTCATCATAAATTTTTCTAGGGATAGAAACTTCTACTTCAAGCTTGTCTTCATAGGATTGCATTAAAGCATCAACGATATGTTTGGTAAAAGCTTTATTTTGATTATAAGCATGAGGAGAATTTAACACGGATTGCAACAAGGAAATACAATCTATCAAAGAGCAATTATCATAATTAAATTCCTTGAAATCCAAAATAGTGGGTTCATTGCTATGTAAAGTTTTGACCTCTTCGATCCCACTTTTATTATTTTTTGCATCAAGATCTAAAAACTCCGAATCACTGGGACGCCTTTTAACTAAAGTTGACTCATCTCCAGTCCCATATTTATCAAGATTCATATTGGAAAACAAGGATTTAATAGGAGTCACATCAATCACTTTTAGATCTTCATCATTATTATCATAAAAACTAGAATAACACGCTTTCACAAAGCAATCTTTTCTAGCATGCATCCTAGCGGTTCTTTCTTTGCACTCATCAATGGAAATTCTCATGGCTTTGAGAGACTCATTGATGTCATGCTTAGGTGGAATAGATCTAAGTTTCAAAGAATCAACATCAAGAGAAATTCTATCCATGTTCCTAGCCAACTCATCAATCTTAGGCAATTTTTCTTCAAGCAAAGCATTGAAATTCTTTTGCGAATTCATAAATTCTTTAACACTAGTCTCAAAATCAGAGGGCATCTTATTAAAATTTCCATAAGAGTTGTTACCAAAATTGTTCCTACCAACTAAATTCACATCCATAGATTCATTATTATTCTCAATCAAAGTGGACAAAGGCATATCATTAAGATCCCAAGAAACACTTTTATTAGCAAACAATTTCATAAGTTCATCCATCTTTCCACTCAAAACATTAATCTCTTCAATCGCATGAACTTTTTTACTAATGGAACTTTCGGTGTGCCATTGACAATAATTAACCATAATATTGTCTAGGAGTTTAGTAGCTTCTCCTAAAGTGATTTCCATAAAAGTGCCTCCCGCGGCCGAATCTAAAAGATTTCTAGAAGCAAAATTCAATCCGGCATAAATTTTTTGTATAATCATCCACAAATTCAAACCATGTGTAGGGCAATTACGTATCATTAATTTCATCCTCTCCCAAGCTTGTGCAACATGCTCATGATCAAGTTGCTTAAAATTCATAATATCATTTCTAAGAGAGATGATCTTAGCGGGAGGAAAATACTTAGAGATAAAAGCATCTTTGCACTTATTCCATGAATCAATACTATTTTTAGGCAAAGACGAGAAGCAAATTTTAGCACGATCTCTAAGCGAAAACTGAAATAGCTTCAATTTAACAATATCATTATCCACATCTTTCTTCTTTTGCATATCACACAAATCAACAAAGTTGTTTAGATGGGTAGGGGCATCTTCACTAGGAAGGCCAGAAAATTGATCTTTCATACAAGATTCAGCAAAGCGGTATTAATTTCACAAGATTCAGCATCGGTAGTAGGAGCAATCGGAGTGCTAATAAAGTCATTGTTGTTGGTATTAGAAAAGTCACACAATTTAGTATTATCTTGAGCCATCATGACAAACAATCAATCCAACACACAAACACACAAGAAGCAAGCGAAAAGAGATGAACAGAAAAGGGGTGAAGAAAAGGCAAAGGTTTTCAAAAATCGTTTAAGAAGTGGGGGAGAGGAAAACGAGAGACGAATGGCAAATAATGTAATGCGAGGGGGAAGAGTTTATGATGGGTACTTGGTATGTCATGACTTGGCGTAGATCTCCCCGGCAACGGCGCCAGAAATCCTTCTTGCTACCTGTCGAGCATGCGTTGGTTTTCCCTTGAAGAGGAAAGGGTGATGCAGCAAAGTAGCGTAAGTATTTCCCTCAGTTTTGAGAACCAAGGTATCAATCCAGTAGGAGAGAATGCACAAGTCACCTAGTACCTGCACAAACAATCAAGAACCTTGCAACCAATGTGATAAAGGGGTTGTCAATCCCTTCACGGTCAATCGCAAAAGTGAGATCTAATAAAGATAGTAAAGTAAATATTTTTGGTATTTTTTTTGTATAGATTGGAAAGTAAATATTGCAAAATAGTAAACGGGATGTGATGTAAATAAAAGAGATGCAATATAATAAGAAAGAGACCCGGGGGCCATAGGTTTCACTAGTGGCTTCTCTCAAGATAGCATGTATTACGGTGGGTGAACAAATTACTGTCGAGCAATTGATAGAAAAGCGCATAGTAATGAAGATATCTAAGGCAATGATCATGAATATAGGCATCACGTCCATGTCAAGTAGACCGAAACAATTCTGCATCTACTACTATTACTCCACAAATTGACCGCTATCCAGCATGCATCTAGAGTATTAAGTTCATAAGAACAGAGTAACACATTAAGCAAGATGACATGATGTAGAGGGATAAACTCAAGCAATATGATATAAACACCATCTTTTTATCCTCGATGGCAACAATACAATACATACCTTGCTGCCCCTACTGTTACTGGGAAAGGATACCGCAAGATTGAACCCAAAGCTAAGCACTTCGCCCATTGCAAGAAAGATCAATCTAGTAGGCCAAACTAGACCGACAATTCGAAGAGACTTGCAAAGATATCAAATCATGCATATAAGAATTCAGAGAAGAACCAAAAAAATATTCATAGATAATATTGTTCATAAATCCACAATTCATCGGATCTCGGCAAACACACCGCAAAGGAGTATTACATCGAATAGTTCTCCAAGAACATCGAGGAGAACTTTGTATTGAGAATCAAAGAGAGAGAAGAAGCCATCTAGCTAATAACTATGGACCTGAAGGTCTGTGGTAAACCACTCATGCTTCATCAGAGAGGCTATGGTGTTGATGTAGAAGCCCTCCGTGATCGATTCCCCCTCCGGCAGATCGCCGGAAAAGGCCCCAAGATGGGATCTCACGGGTACAGAAGGTTGCGACGGTGGAAAAGTGGTTTCGTGGATCCCCTTGATGTTTCTAGGGTATAAGAGTATATATAGGCGAAATAAGTACGTCGGTGGAGCTACGAGGGGCCCACGAGGGTGGGGGCGCGCCTACCCCCCTGGGCGCGCCCTCCTGCCTCTTGGCCGCCTCGTGGCGTTCCAGACTTCAACTCCAAGTCTTCTAGATTGCTTTCGGTCCAAGAAAGATCATCAGGAAGGTTTCATTCCATTTGGACTCCGTTTGGTATTCCTTTTCTGCGAAACACTAAAATAAGCATAAAAAACAGAAACTGGCACTGGGCCTTGCCGGGGCAACTTGCCCGATGCCGACAGAGCGAGCCACCCTTGAGCCCACGGGTTCCAACTCAACCAACCACATTGGAACTAGGGCTCGGGAGGCACCTCCGTGGTAGCATGCAAATCTTTGTCAAGACCATAGAGATATGAGATCAGATGAGAACCATAAAACGGCGACCCTCGGCGGGATCCTTGCCGAGGAGATCCACAAGACCCCCGGCAAGCGCCTTGCCGGGGATGACTGCAGTGCCACGGCAAGACCCTTGCCGGGCCCCCGGCAAGGCTCTTGCCGAGGGCGTCAGCGGGGCCACAGCCAGGCCCGCGTCGACCAAGACTCCACCGCCGTCCCCAAGCAGCTGCTAGCTCAACCAGCTAGGCAGGCACCTGCGTGGCGACGGGCGGCCTCTACGCCAACTCAGCAAGCACCTGCGTGGTGGCATGCAGATCTTCGTGAAGACCCTACCACCGCGCCACCTCAGCTGCCTGCCTGCCTGCATGGTGCCGCATGCACCGCTGGCCTGGGTGTGTGTCGAAGCAAGGCGAGGCGGCAACGGACGGGACAGGCCTCGTTCCCGTCCCCAATAAAGCTAAGGGACACCTAAGCTACGCATTAAATGCGTCTTGTCCTGTAACACAAGCGATAAGCTCACAGCACTGTAGGCCTTTCCACCTCCTGTGTGCCACTGTGGCAGCCCCTTCCGACTATAAAAGGAGGCCCTTGGCATACTGGAGAGGGATTCGGCTCTTTGGAACTATGCAGCCACCATAGCTAGTTCGAGAGCTCAAAAACACTCAATACATCCACCAAAGCAGGACTAGGGTTTTACGCATCCTCGCGGCCCGAACCTGGGTAAACGATCCTTGTGCTGACTGTTAATCCTGCTCTTCTCACAACCCCGCGCCCCGGCAACCGTAGTAGGGATTCTTGTGATCCCATAGGTGTCATTTCCCATCGACATAAATTGTATCCAAATATTAGGATGGGATCATGATATTTGGCATTCGCATAAGGAACGGTCATTGATCCATTAGACATCTGTATTCTATCAAATTTGAGCATGTCTATGTTATTATTCGACATAATTGATCCACAGGGTTAGTATTTTGAACTCCAGACAATGCATCGCTTTGGCAATCGAATATAAACTTGAGTATAGTTCATGTTATGTGTGTAAAGCACATTATACATACAAAAGTTACACAATGAACATTATAAATAGCTAGCTATGAACTAGTATACATTTGAATTCAACTTAAGGTGGTTTAAAAATTTCGAATTCAACATGAAGTCCATTCAATTATTTGAATTCAATATCATGGCATTTGTAAATCGTACCTAAATTATGGGGGCACCAATCTTTGCTCTGCTTTTGCACATAATAGCATATATAGTCATGTACAAAATAGATTCAAATTTACCTCCTCCATTACAAAATAATCATAGTTTTAGGATTTTCAAGTGTCCAAATTTCAAAAGAAGTGCATAATTTAATGAGGTTTTCAAACATACAAGGTCAAATTTAATGTTTTCTACTTAGGTCAATCCTCAAAGTTCAAGTGTACTCTAAACGTGAATGCTTATGTTTCAAAATTTTGAATGAAGCGCCAAAAGAGCCACTACTCACTCGAAACCGTGTGAGACCAATGTTTGGGAGAAGGAAATTACTTTTCTAACTCTGACCCATGAAACCTACTGGCCAGATGTCCAAAGGTCTAAACCGGGGTAGGTTTGTAGCTTCCTCTAGACGCCACGCAACTGCCTCCGAAAAACATTCATAACCATGGCTGCCTAAGCACACATGCGCTCGGCCAAAATCGCTCCCGCCGACTATTTGGGAGACCTGGGATTACCGTCCTACCCCCGACCCGCAGTAGGTCCGAAATTTAAGAGGGTGGCAAAGTTTGTACTTTCCCCAAATTTCAAACAAGCATGTCCCATCTGTTCAAAAAAGCAAAAAACAAGCGCGTCCCAGACCAAAACATGGTTCCCCCTTAGCTCCCCCCACCTCCCCGTCCGATTCCCCATTCGTACTCCGTGGGCGCCAAAACTACCTCTCCACCAGCCGCAAAACCCCCCATCCTTCGTCCGCCACCCCATCCCACCCATTAACCGCCGCCCTCCTCCATTACGCCGGAGCCGATACCCCAACGTCGTCGTGCACCGCAACCACAACCGCAATGCTCTCCATGGCTAGTAGTTGAAGCCGAGGCTGAGCTGCCTCCAGGATGCCAATGTGTGCCGTACCCGAGCCAGTTCAACCACGCCGTCCTGCGCCTCACCGCTGCCGCTCCAACGTCGCCACCATCCATCGCACCGGATCTGTTCCCCCTACGCCATCCTTCGCCGCCTTGAATCTGCTTCCCCTCCGCCGACAGATGGCCACTGCAACACAGCCAACAATTTGGCCATGAGTTCGTCCAAGGCTCCACCCTCCTCCAAAACATCGATTCCCCTGCTAAAAAGAAGAAAATCGCCGCAACATCAGGAGGACACAGCACTGGCCACCGGAAATGGTACTCCTCTTCCCATATTTGTGCAAATCTTACGTGTCTGCTTGCACGGTATTCATCCCACAGAAGACACTAGTTGACCGCTTCTTCCTGATACTAGATGTTCCTAGTAACTCGTGATGCACAAGGTTTCTCCTCATATACTATTTCACCTTAGCTAGAGGTCTGTCGCCCCCTGGATTTCAATTCCTGGTCAGTTGATTCCCAATTAAAGGAAGCATTCCCCAGCGTAACAGGCGCTAGTCCGCCTATTACGCCGGGGAAGCAGCGCCTCGGTGTTTATCTTAGGGGTGTGTGGGGCCTAGAAGCTGCTGGCACCCGATCTGGAGGTCGGCTGGGCTTAAAGGGATGGCTAGGGGGCGCTGCCAAACACGGCGGTGGTGTCAGGTCGAGGGGAGGGCGGGGCGGCGGAGGCAGGGGTCTGGGCCGGTGGTCGCTGGCGGTTCGAGAAAGATCATCAACAGTGACTGGCGGGAGGTAGACGAATGTGCAAGTGCATCTAGTGCCACCCCTAGTTGGTTTTGGAGTATTGACGACAAACCTGGTTGAGGGACTAATGTGTTTGTGAGAATTGCAGGATAACACAGGTAGTAGTCCCTCATTGATTCGGTTTACCTACCGGAGATGACCCCTAAAAACGTGTGAAGACAATGAAGACAATTGTGGTATGTGAAGATATTCTCAATGAAGACTATGACTCGAGAAGACATTCATGTGAAGACTATGGAGTGCGAAGACATAGTTGTTTTGTAGTTTCCTTTTCTTCTTTGTTGAGTCATAGGAACCACCGTACTGTTAAGTGGGGTCCAAGTGAACAAAGTCAGAGTGACTGAAGTGATGCTCAACCAAATCCTAAGTCTTCGAGCGAAGACAATGAGAGCAAATTGAAAGTGCTAGTTATCGACTAGAGTGGGGGTGAATAGGCGATTTTTATGAAAGTCTTCAAAACATGGAAGTTTCGAAGACAAACAATAGAAATGAACCTATTAACATGCAGCGGAAGGTAGACTACACTAGGCAAACCATAGTCAAGTATTCAATGAAGTGATAGCACGAAGACTAATAGCAGCTAAGTAGTAATGACCAGGAAGGAAGATAGTATGAAGCCAATCAGAACAAGGAGTTACACAGTGAAGTCAAACAGATAGTGCAAGCAGGCAATGACTTCACGAAGACAAACTGTAAGTAAAGAGAGGGAGAAGATATAACCAGTCTCTTGGTGCGGACAAGGATTTGTTTGACCAGTTCCAGTTGCTGTGACAACTGTACGTCTGGTTAGGGAGGCTGAGATTCAACTCAGAAGACCACGCCTTCACCTTATTCCCCTTGAGCTAAGGACACCCAGTCCTCGCCCAATCACTCTGGTAAGTCTTCAAGGTAGACTTCCGAACCTTCACAGACTTCGTTCACCCATGATCCACAATGACTCTTGGATGCTCAGAACACGACGCCTAACCGGCTGGAGGATTCACAGTCCTCAAGTGTAACAAGTCTTCAGGTCACGCGGACAGAAAGACTTCAGTGATGCCTAACACTCTTTAGCTCTGGGTGTTTGGGCTTTGTCCTTGCAAGGATTTCTCTCTCTCTTAAAAGCTTCAGAGGTGGGTTGCTCTCAAACGACAAAAGCCGTGCACTAACTCTGAGCAGCCACCAATTTATGGTGTAGGGGGTGGGCTATTTATAGCCACTAGGCAACCCGACCTAATTTGTCCGAAATGACCCTGGGTCACTAAGGAACTGACACGTGTTCCAACGGTCAGATTTCAAACACACGCGGCAGCTTGACTTGGGCTACAAGTAAAGCTGACGGGGGGGGGGGGGGGGGGGGGGGGGGGGGGGGGGGGGGGGGGGGGGGGGGGGGGGGGGGGGGGGGGGGGGGGGGGGGGGGGGGGGGGGGGGGGGGGGGGGGGGGGGGGGGGGGGGGGGGGGGGGGGGGGGGGGGGGGGGGGGGGGGGGGGGGGGGGGGGGGGGGGGGGGGGGGGGGGGGGGGGGGGGGGGGGGGGGGGGGGGGGGGGGGGGGGGGGGGGGGGGGGGGGGGGGGGGGGGGGGGGGGGGGGGGGGGGGGGGGGGGGGGGGGGGGGGGGGGGGGGGGGGGGGGGGGGGGGGGGGGGGGGGGGGGGGGGGGGGGGGGGGGGGGGGGGGGGGGGGGGGGGGGGGGGGGGGGGGGGGGGGGGGGGGGGGGGGGGGGGGGGGGGGGGGGGGGGGGGGGGGGGGGGGGGGGGGGGGGGGGGGGGGGGGGGGGGGGGGGGGGGGGGGGGGGGGGGGGGGGGGGGGGGGGGGGGGGGGGGGGGGGGGGGGGGGGGGGGGGGGGGGGGGGGGGGGGGGGGGGGGGGGGGGGGGGGGGGGGGGGGGGGGGGGGGGGGGGGGGGGGGGGGGGGGGGGGGGGGGGGGGGGGGGGGGGGGGGGGGGGGGGGGGGGGGGGGGGGGGGGGGGGGGGGGGGGGGGGGGGGGGGGGGGGGGGGGGGGGGGGGGGGGGGGGGGGGGGGGGGGGGGGGGGGGGGGGGGGGGGGGGGGGGGGGGGGGGGGGGGGGGGGGGGGGGGGGGGGGGGGGGGGGGGGGGGGGGGGGGGGGGGGGGGGGGGGGGGGGGGGGGGGGGGGGGGGGGGGGGGGGGGGGGGGGGGGGGGGGGGGGGGGGGGGGGGGGGGGGGGGGGGGGGGGGGGGGGGGGGGGGGGGGGGGGGGGGGGGGGGGGGGGGGGGGGGGGGGGGGGGGGGGGGGGGGGGGGGGGGGGGGGGGGGGGGGGGGGGGGGGGGGGGGGGGGGGGGGGGGGGGGGGGGGGGGGGGGGGGGGGGGGGGGGGGGGGGGGGGGGGGGGGGGGGGGGGGGGGGGGGGGGGGGGGGGGGGGGGGGGGGGGGGGGGGGGGGGGGGGGGGGGGGGGGGGGGGGGGGGGGGGGGGGGGGGGGGGGGGGGGGGGGGGGGGGGGGGGGGGGGGGGGGGGGGGGGGGGGGGGGGGGGGGGGGGGGGGGGGGGGGGGGGGGGGGGGGGGGGGGGGGGGGGGGGGGGGGGGGGGGGGGGGGGGGGGGGGGGGGGGGGGGGGGGGGGGGGGGGGGGGGGGGGGGGGGGGGGGGGGGGGGGGGGGGGGGGGGGGGGGGGGGGGGGGGGGGGGGGGGGGGGGGGGGGGGGGGGGGGGGGGGGGGGGGGGGGGGGGGGGGGGGGGGGGGGGGGGGGGGGGGGGGGGGGGGGGGGGGGGGGGGGGGGGGGGGGGGGGGGGGGGGGGGGGGGGGGGGGGGGGGGGGGGGGGGGGGGGGGGGGGGGGGGGGGGGGGGGGGGGGGGGGGGGGGGGGGGGGGGGGGGGGGGGGGGGGGGGGGGGGGGGGGGGGGGGGGGGGGGGGGGGGGGGGGGGGGGGGGGGGGGGGGGGGGGGGGGGGGGGGGGGGGGGGGGGGGGGGGGGGGGGGGGGGGGGGGGGGGGGGGGGGGGGGGGGGGGGGGGGGGGGGGGGGGGGGGGGGGGGGGGGGGGGGGGGGGGGGGGGGGGGGGGGGGGGGGGGGGGGGGGGGGGGGGGGGGGGGGGGGGGGGGGGGGGGGGGGGGGGGGGGGGGGGGGGGGGGGGGGGGGGGGGGGGGGGGGGGGGGGGGGGGGGGGGGGGGGGGGGGGGGGGGGGGGGGGGGGGGGGGGGGGGGGGGGGGGGGGGGGGGGGGGGGGGGGGGGGGGGGGGGGGGGGGGGGGGGGGGGGGGGGGGGGGGGGGGGGGGGGGGGGGGGGGGGGGGGGGGGGGGGGGGGGGGGGGGGGGGGGGGGGGGGGGGGGGGGGGGGGGGGGGGGGGGGGGGGGGGGGGGGGGGGGGGGGGGGGGGGGGGGGGGGGGGGGGGGGGGGGGGGGGGGGGGGGGGGGGGGGGGGGGGGGGGGGGGGGGGGGGGGGGGGGGGGGGGGGGGGGGGGGGGGGGGGGGGGGGGGGGGGGGGGGGGGGGGGGGGGGGGGGGGGGGGGGGGGGGGGGGGGGGGGGGGGGGGGGGGGGGGGGGGGGGGGGGGGGGGGGGGGGGGGGGGGGGGGGGGGGGGGGGGGGGGGGGGGGGGGGGGGGGGGGGGGGGGGGGGGGGGGGGGGGGGGGGGGGGGGGGGGGGGGGGGGGGGGGGGGGGGGGGGGGGGGGGGGGGGGGGGGGGGGGGGGGGGGGGGGGGGGGGGGGGGGGGGGGGGGGGGGGGGGGGGGGGGGGGGGGGGGGGGGGGGGGGGGGGGGGGGGGGGGGGGGGGGGGGGGGGGGGGGGGGGGGGGGGGGGGGGGGGGGGGGGGGGGGGGGGGGGGGGGGGGGGGGGGGGGGGGGGGGGGGGGGGGGGGGGGGGGGGGGGGGGGGGGGGGGGGGGGGGGGGGCAGCAGCTTTGGCTTCAGACTCTGAGATGTTCACAGTTGGAGTGGCTTCAGGAAACACTTGGCGTGATACTGTGTGGTGGTGCTCTTCTCCTTCTGGAACACTCGAAAGAGTGACTTGGGGCCTTGGTCCTTTGCGAAGCATGTGAAAAATGGGCGACACTTGTGGAGAGGGAGTTGGCTGGGCCTCAAAGTCGTCATCATCAAGCACCGGAGTGGTGACTTGAGTTGGGGGAGTACTTGGTGATTCTTCTTCACGGGGGGAGTCTTGAGGGTGATCAGCCCATGAATCATCCTGAGCAGTTGGCGTCAGAGGACGAACAATGCTGATGAGTTCGCTGTTCGTTAGAACAGGCGATGATACCATTTTGTGCTTGATCTGAGGAAGGACTTCATCATCATCTACATTGTCTTGGGGACCAATGTCTTCAGCTGCGGTGTGGTCAACAGCTGGATCTTCTTGAGCTTCAGGAGCCTCTGTGGTAGCAGGCTCATGAACTATCAACCGACGCTCTTGGTGTGTGGACGCAGGACGAGCAACTGAGATTGGCTCGATGACAAGGGGATCTGTGGGAGCAGCCCGATCTTTCTTCTTTGTTTTTCTTTTCTTGGTTGGTGGAGCATCGTCAGTGGTGTTCTTGGACTTGCGCTTCCTGGCTTCGGCTTCGGCTGTCCTTGTTTTCTTGAGTTCTGAAGCTACTGTGGGGACCTTTGGCTTCACGCCTGTCATACTGGCGGGGAAGACAATGCGAGGTTCTTCCCGCCTGGATGCTTCAGCTGGGTCCACAGCAGGCTTCTTCTTCTTCTTGGCAGCCATCTTGGGGTCGATGCCGGGACTCCCAAGGGCCTTGCGCTTCTCAGCTTCATTGTAAGCTTGAACACATTTGGCAGTGAGGAGTTTCATGCGCTCGCGTGAACCTTTAGCTTCGTCACATTTCTTGTGAAACGCCTCCTTGAGCTCATGCATCATTTGCTTGAAGTTTTGGACATCAGTCACACTGAGCTTGGCCATATGCTTCTTGAACTGGGCTTTTTCATACTCAATTTTGTTCTTTAGTTCAACAATTCTCTGAGCTAGAGCCAGCTCAGGAGCAATGGCTCCATGGAAGGAGACGCTGAGGCCAACAGGAAGCTGAAGATCATCAAAACTGAGGTTTGGGCTATCAAACCACTCATCAATGAACTTGTTCAGGATGTCCACATCGAAGAGGGGAAGATCGTTGAAGATTTCTGCCTCTTGCTTGCTCTTTATTAGCAGCTCGAGAGCATCGTCACCAAGGTCATCATCACTTGACAGATCAATGGCATCGTTCTCATTCCTCAGAACGGCAGCTGGGGTCAGTGCTTGACCAGTAATCTGCATGGGCTTCTTCTTCTTCTCAGTCTTGGAGATGCGAGAAAGATCTTCAGAATGCAAACTTGATGCAGGAGGAGCAGTGGCCAGAGGCTTCGCACGCGAAGCTCTTGGTGCAGTGGAGGGCTTTGAAGCCTTGGGTTTCTTCTGCTTTTGTGGTTTTGGCGGAGCAGGCGCTTCATCAGAATCAGCTTCATCTCCAGACTGATTCACTGTGGCTCTCTGAGTGGCGATGTAGGAGAGGAGACCGTCAAAGTTGTTGAAGGGCCCGATGACATTGGGATTGGCATCATGTGTGCCATCAGCCCGCGAAGCAGAAGGACCTAGGTTGAAATTGCATCCTAGACTCTTCTTGTTCTCTTTGGCCGATGCCTTTGTAGACTGAAAGTTGCGCTTGAAAAGATTATCGTCACGACACCATAGCAATGATGATGGGTCAGCATTGGCAGGCTGTGGTCCACGGACCATACAGGGGTAGAAACCTTGAGCAATAGCTTCAGCTCTGTTCTTGGGTTGAAGATTTCGAAAGAGAATATCACCCAAGGACTCTTGATGGCATTCTTCTCAGCATACTCCTGGGTCACGAACCTGTATTTGAACCATTGCTCGGCCCAATATTGTCAAATCCACTGGATTCGAGTTTTGTGCTGATTGTAATCCTCTTCTGGATCAGTCTTGTACAGCTCATAGAGATCTGGTGGCAAATCCCTTGATGTGCCCCCACGACGCTGCCTGCCGCCCTTCCTTGCAGACTTTTCTGTGGCCATGAAGTTCAGACTGAATGGCTTCAAAACTGTCAAAGTCTTCCGTCTGCTGGTCAGACAAGAACTAGCTTCGGGAGAGTTAATGTGATGCTGTAAGAATTCTGCAAATGAATGCAGACTATGAGAACCAAGGGATTCTCCCACGGACATGTACCTGTGACAGCATTAGAGATGCGAGGGAAGGGGAAGAGGTCATATGCATTCTCAGAAGATTTTGAAGATAAATCAGTTTGAAGACATTGACCTCATAGCGCGAAGACATTCACTTATATGTTGAGAGTTGGTTCCAGATTTGTACGAATCCAAGAATAGGTACAAGTGAGGAATCTAACTATGTGTGAAGCATATGTGAATATACTAGGCATATTATGAGATGCAGAACAGGATAGATCCAAATTTGTGGCCTCAGAAACCACTTTTGGTGAAGAAAGATGAATCTATCGGATCAAAAAGGCAGTAAAAAGTGAGTTTGAATTACCACACGAAAAACTGCTAGACGGAGTAGAGAGGAGGCCGAGCAGTTCGATCTTCCGTGCCCTAACTTGGCGACGGAGGACACCTATGGCGGCGGCGGAGAAGACGAGGTCCGCGGCCGGCGTGAGGACGGTGTCGGTGAGGTCGCGGCAGCTAAGCGCTTCGTCGCCGGCGTCGTCGAGAGCTAGCGGTGGCGCTAGGGTTTGTCGAGGTGGAGAGGTGAAAGAAAGATTTTGACCGCGATGTGATGTGCATTTATAGGGAGAGGGACAACACATCGCAATTACGCAGGTGCCCCTGGCGGTTCACATCTGAGGGACACGTGGCGAACATGCAACACATTGGAAGTTGTTCCATGTTCCCACGCACGCATGGACTGTCCGGTGGTCGTTCCGGCTTCTCCGCGTTTCAGGCAATAAGGATTGAGCATTTAAAACAGATTCAATGTTTGTCTCTATATCTTCTGCTGACAAGGACGCAGAGAAGACATTCGACGGTTTCAATAGAATGCATATGATTTGGATAGTTAGAATTTGAGGAAGAAGCATAGAGAGGTTAGGGTCCGATCACATTCACTTAGTTCAAAATATACAAACGAGAAGACATAGCTATAAGTGAATGCTGTAGAGGACAGAACACAAATATATGTATATATCTGAGTAAGACTAAATCAACAAAGTGAAGATCATCATGAAGACAAATCAATGTTGAAGATAAATCAAGTGCGAAGACTTAGCAAATGTAACGCCAAGAGAAAAAACACTCCAAATAAGAATTTGGTGGTGGCGTTACCCACCGTATAGGAAGTATTAGACCCAGACACGGCGCACAATTATCGTGGCACTCCGAAGTCAAATTCCACATTAATGTATTCACACTCAGAGTGTAAGTCTTCATTGATTGAAGATATACATTACTTCGTGTGTTGCACATCTAAGTCATCAACATGCATAAGTGTTAGGATGTGTGCCTAATCATAGGACATTCGAGGATTCCAAGATATTTAGCTCACACTGCAACTTGCAAAACCTTTTCTCATCCAAGGGCTTTGTGAAGATATCTGCCAATTGCTCTTCAGTGTTGACGTGAATGATATCAATATCTTCCTTCATGACATGATCTCTAAGAAAGTGATGACGAATTTCAATGTGCTTTGTCTTCGAGTGCTGAACTGGGTTGTTGGCAATCGTGATGGCGCTTTCATTGTCGCAGTAGAGTGGTACTTGCTTCAGATGGATGCCATAGTCCTTGAGTGTTTGCTTCATCCATAGAAGCTGAGGGCAGCAAGATCCAGCAGCAATGTATTCAGATTCAGCAGTGGAGAGAGATACACAGTTCTGCTTCTTTGAAGACCAACAGACAAGTGATCGTCCCAGAAAGTGACATGTGCCTGATGTAGACTTGCGATCCACCTTGTCACCAGCATAATCAGCATCCGAGAATCCAACTAGATCAAACTCTAAGCCCTTTGGATACCATAATCCTAGTGTTGGGGTGTAAGCCAAATATCGAAGAATTCGCTTCACAGCTAAGTGATGCGATTCCTTTGGTGCCGCTTGGAATCGAGCACACATGCAAACACTAAGCATGATATCTAGCCTAGATGCACATAAATAAAGTAAAGAACCAATCATGGAGCGGTATACCTTTTGATCGAACTCTTTACCATTGGCGTCAGGACCCAGATGACTTTTGGTTGGCATTGGCGTCGTGTAACCTTTGCAGTCTTGCATTCCAAACTTCTTCAGGCAGTCTTTGAGATATTTCTCTTGAGATATGAAGATGCCATTGCTTTGCTGACGAATTTGAAGACCAAGGAAGAACTTCAACTAACCCATCATGGACATCTGATATTGCTCTTGCATCATGTGTCCAAACTCATCACTGTATTTCTGGTTAGTGCAGCCGAAGATAATGTCATCCACATATATTTGGCACACAAACAGTTCACCATCATATGTCTTCGTGAAGAGTGTGGGATCCAGGGAACCAGGTTTGAAGCCTTTGCTCTTCAGGAAGTCTTTGAGTGTGTCATACCAAGCGCGAGGGGCTTGTTTGAGGCCATACAATGCCTTGTTAAGCTTGTATACCATATCAGGATGTTTTGGATCTTCAAAGCCAGGTGGTTGTGCAACATACACTTCTTCTTCAATCTTGCCATTGAGGAAAGCACTCTTCACATCCATTTGATACATAAGGATGTTGTGATGATTTGCGTAGGCTAGCGGTATGCGAATGGCTTCAAGCCTAGCCACAGGAGCAAACGTTTCATCGAAGTCAATCCCTTCAACTTGAGTGTATCCTTGAGCAACGAGATGAGCCTTGTTTCTGACAACTTGACTATGCTCATCTTGTTTGTTGCGATATATCCATTTGGTGCCTATTATGTTGTGCTTGCGAGGGTCAGGATGCTTGACTAGTTCCCACACATTGTTCAGCTTGAACTGTTGAAGCTCTTCTTGCATTGCTTGAATCGATTCAGGTTCCATGAAGGCTTCAGCAACTTTCTTGGGTTCTGATATTGAGACAAATGCAAAGTGCCCACAGAAATTTGCTAGCTGTGTTGCTCTTGAATGAGTGAGTGGACCTGGTGCATTGATGCTATCAATTATCTTCTCAATCTGTACTTCATTTGCAACACGAGGATGAACTGGACGAAGATTTTGCTCTTGCTGATCATTGTCATCACTTGGAGGATTATCTTCAGGCTGAGCATTGGCTTCAGGTTGATTAGGTGCAGAAATGATGAGTTCCTCTTCAGCCTGTGCCTTAGAAGGTATGATCTCCCCAGTTCCCATGAGCTTGATGGATTCACTAGGTGGATCTTCATCTAGCACATTTGGCAGGTGCTCTCTTTGTGAGCCGTTAGTCTCATCGAATCGCACATCTACAGTTTCAACCACTTTATAGTGAAAGAGGTTGAAGACTCTGTAGGAGTGCGAATCCTTTCCGTAACCAAGCATAAAACCTTCATGTGCTTTCGGTGCAAATTTTGAAGTGTGATGTGGATCCTTGATCCAGCACCTAGCACCAAATACTCTGAAGTAACTGACATTTGGCTTCTTACCAGTCAGGAGTTCATAGGATGTCTTCTTCAGAAGCTTGTGAAGATAAACACGGTTGATGACATGGCATGTAGTATCAATGGCTTCGGGCCAGAACTTTCTTGGAGTCTTGCATTCATCAAGCATCGTCTGAGCCATCTCAATGAGTGTTCTATTCTTGCGCTCCACGATGCCATTCTACTGAGGAGTGTACGGAGCGGAGAACTCATGAGTGATGCCCAATGTATCAAGGTAAAGGTCGAGGCCGGTGTTCTTGAACTCTGTGCCATTGTCACTTCTGATATGCTTGATCTTGACACCATAGTTATTCATGGCATGGTTGGCGAAGCGTCTGAAGACATCCTGCACTTCAGTCTTGTAGAGGATTATATGCACCCACGTATATCTTGAATAATCATCAACAATGACGAAGCCATAGAGACAAGCAGTGGTAGTGAGAGTAGAGTAGTGAGTAGGGCCAAATAAGTCCATGTGTAGCAGCTCGAAGGGTTGAGATGTCGTCTTGATTGTCTTCGAGGGATGCTTGGCCCTAGTCATCTTTCCAGCTTCATAGGCACCACATAAGTGATCCTTCTTGAACTTGATGCCCTCGATGCCTATGACGTGTTTCTTCTTCGCGAGAGTATACAGATTCCTCATGCCCGCATGTCCTAGCCTCCGATGCCAGAGCCAGCACTCTGAAGCCTTTGCTAGAAGACATACGGCCAGCTGTGGTCCTGCTGAGAAATCTACCATGTACAAATCATCTTTTCGATACCCTTCAAAGACTGTAGACTTGTCAGATTCCATTAGTACAAGGCAATGATATTTTCCAAATATCACAATCATGTTCAAGTCACAAAGCATTGAGACAGACATTAAGTTGAAACCAAGGGATTCAACAAGCATCACTTTATCCATGTGCTGATCCTTTGAGATTGCAACTCTACCTAGACCCAATACCTTGCTTTTACCAGTGTCAGCAAATGTGATGTGACTCTTGTCAGATGGACGTAAGGTTGAGTCCATGAGAAGACTTCGATCACCAGTCATATGATTAGTGCATCCGCTGTCCATAATCCATTCTGAAGACTTTGGTGTCGTACCCTATAGTACAGTTAGGGGGATAGGCTTCACCAAGAGTATTGTGAAGCATAAACATTTGACGGACAAGAGGATTATCAAAGCTCAGATCAAGGTTAGGACTGATAGGATGTTTGGCAAGCGATTCAGGAACAAAATACATAGTAAGACCATTTGGGCATTTTATCTTGCGCCCTACAAGATGTTTTAGGTCCCCAGCAAAAGCATCGGACGCCTTTGATTTCCGGCTGGAGACCTTTCCCTGCAAAAGAGAGTTATGTTTTCTTAACCACCCACATTTTCAGGGGTGGCTTCGAAGCAATGAGTCTAAGTGCAGCATCTTAGAACTTCGGCTTTGGAGCCCTAGCAAATAGCCTTGCAGGAGGTGAATAGTACTCATATGAATAAGCAGAATGGTTCTTAGTCTTATGAACATAGCGGTTTGATGACACGTGCTCATATTCATAAGTTTGAGTATGATTTCCCTGCAAAACATTGGCGTTAGGGTGACTCAGTTGAGTCATGTGTCTATATGAAGGCTTTGGGCCATATGAAGCCTTTGCTCTGGGGTTTGTCTTCTTCCCTTGTGGTGTCATGCTGACATTCACAGGAAGATTCTCCAGACACTTTTTGGGCACCCAAATCTTCTTCATAGGTGGTCCATTCCTGCAGTTAGTACCAATGTACCTGGCAAACACTTCACCATTCTGATTCTTAAACAGTTTATAGTTTGCATCAAAGGATTCATCAATGATAATTGGGTTAGCACAAGTGAAGCCAGATAAGGTGGACGGATCTACTGAAGGTCCCTTTGCAGCAACCCATGTGGTTTTGGGGTACTGCTCAGGCTTCCAGTAAGAACCATCAACATTCATTTTCCTCTCGAACCCAACACCCTCTTTTCTAGGGTTTCGGTTCAGAATCTGCTTTTTGAGGACATCGCACAGTGTCTGATGCCCTTTGAGACTTTTGTACATCCCTGTCTCAAGCAATGTCTTCAACCTAGCATTTTCATCAGCAATAGTAGTGGCATCCTCAGCAGAGGGGTTAGTTACCACATCAACAGTTGAAGATATTGCACCAGTAGCAGCAGTAGAACATTCGGCAACAGAAGTAGCGTTATCACGCTCAAGGCATTTTAGACATGGTGGTTCAAATCCTTCCTGAGCGGGACTGATCTGTTGAGCGCAAAGTGACTCATTCTCCTTTTGAAGATCTTCATGAGCCGCTGTCAATTTCTCAAGTTCTTGCTTCCTTTGAAGGTAATCGTAGGAAAGCTTTTCATGAGTTGTTGAGAGCGTTTCATGATGACTTTCAAGTTCCTCGTACTTAACATGAAGATTTTTTATTTCTTCAATTAAGGACTGAGATCGGGTCATTTCCGCATCCAACAGGTCATCGCTTTTGTCTAACATTTTTTGAATATGTTCCATAGCTTTCTGTTGTTCAGTTGCAATTTTAGCAAGTGTTTTGTAGCTGGGTTTGGATTCACAATCAGAGTCATCTTCACTTGATGTTTGAAAGTAAGCATCGCGTGAGTTTACCTTGGCACCACGTGCCATGAAGCAGTAGGTGGGAGCGGAGTCGTCCTTATCATTAGCATCAGCATTGGTGATGGAGCCATTGTCTTCAGTGTTGAAGATGGACTTGGCAACGTAAGCTGTAGCTAGAGCCAGACTAGCAACGCCAGAGTCGGACTCCTCCTCAGACTCCACCTCTGCCTCCTCAGAAGCAGACTCCTACTCTGAATCCATCTCTTTGCCAACAAAAGCACGAGCCTTGCGAGATGAGCTCTTCTTGTGTGATGAAGACTTTGATGAAGATTTGGAAGAAGACTTTGAGGATTTCTTCTTCTTCTTGTCATCAGAATCATATTCCTTGCTCTTTTTCTTCTTCTTGTTTTCATTGTCCCACTGTGGACACTCAGAGATGTAGTGACCAGGTTTCTTGCACTTGTGGCATGTTCTCTTCTTGTGGTCATGAGTAGAAGCTTCATCATTTCTTGAGCTGGATCGTGAAGACTTTCTGAAGCCTTTCTTCTTGGTGAACTTCTGGAACTTCTTCACAAGCATAGCAAGCTCCTTTCCAATGTCTTCATGATCACCAGAACTACAGTCAGATTCTTCTTCAGATGAGGAAACAGCCTTTGCCTTCAAAGTGCGAGTTCGGCCATAGTTGGGACCATAGATGTCTCTTTTCTCAGATAGCTGAAACTCATGTGTGTTGAGCCTCTCAAGTATGTCAGACGGATCGAGTGTCTTGAAGTCAAGGCATTCTTGAATCATCAGGGCTAGGGTGTCAAACGAGCTGTCAAGTGATCTCAGGAGTGTCTTGACAATTTCATGCTTGGTGATCTCAGTAGCGCCGAGAGCATGAAGCTCATTTGTGATGTCAGTGAGGCGATCAAACGTGAGCTGGACATTCTCATTGTTGTTTCTCTTGAAGCGGTTGAACAGGTTGCTAAGGACACTGATCCTTTGATCTCTCTGGGTTGAGACGCCTTCGTTGACCTTGGAGAGCCAGTCCCAGACTAGCTTCGATGTTTCCAGAGCACTCACACAGCCATACTGTCCTTTGGTCAGATGAGCACAGATGATGTTCTTGGCAGTAGAATCCAGTTGAACGAACTTCTTGACATCAGTAGGGTGACACCTTCACCAGTCTTGGGAACGCCGTTCTTGACGACATACCATAGATCGACATCAATGGCTTCAAGATGCATGCGCATCTTATTCTTCCAGTAGGGGTAATCAGTGCCATCGAAGACAGGGCACGCAGCAGAGACTTTGATTATCCCTGCAGTCGACATAGCTAAAACTCCAGGTGGTTAAGCCGAATCACACAGAACAAGGGAGTACCTTGCTCTGATACCAATTGAAAGTGCTAGTTATCGACTAGAGGGGGGTGAATAGGCGATTTTTATGAAAGTCTTCAAAACATGGAAGTTTCGAAGACAAACAATAGAAATGAACCTATTAACATGCAGCGGAAGGTAGACTACACTAGGCAAACCATATTTAAGTATTCAATGAAGTGATAGCACGAAGACTAATAGCAGCTAAGTAGTAATGATCAGGAAGGAAGATAGTATGAAGCCAATCAGAACAAGGAGTTACACAGTGAAGTCAAATAGATAGTACAAGCATGCAATGACTTCACGAAGACAAACTGTAAGTAAAGAGAGGGAGAAGATATAACCAGTCTCTTGGTGCGGACAAGGATTTGTTGGACCAGTTCCAGTTGCTGTGACAACTATACGTCTGGTTAGGGAGGCTGAGATTCAACTCAAAAGACCACGTCTTCACCTTATTCCCCTTGAGCTAAGGACACCCAGTCCTCGCCCAATCACTCTGGTAAGTCTTCAAGGTAGACTTCTGAACCTTCACAGACTTCGTTCACCGGCGATCCACAATGACTCTTGGATGCTCAGAACGCGACGCCTAACCGGCTGGAGGATTCACAGTCCTCAAGTGTAACAAGTGGGGGGGGGGGGGGGGGGGGGGGGGGGGGGGGGGGGGGGGGGGGGGGGGGGGGGGGGGGGGGGGGGGGGGGGGGGGGGGGGGGGGGGGGGGGGGGGGGGGGGGGGGGGGGGGGGGGGGGGGGGGGGGGGGGGGGGGGGGGGGGGGGGGGGGGGGGGGGGGGGGGGGGGGGGGGGGGGGGGGGGGGGGGGGGGGGGGGGGGGGGGGGGGGGGGGGGGGGGGGGGGGGGGGGGGGGGGGGGGGGGGGGGGGTCAATACTCCAAAACCAACTAGGGGTGGCACTAGATGCACTTAGACAAATCTTATCCAGAGCCAGATGAGTCAGCTTTACTTGTAGCCCAAGTTAAGCTGCCGCTTGACTTGGGCTACAAGTAAAGCTGACTCATCCAGCTGTGGATAAGATTTGCTCTCATTGTCTTCGCTCGAAGACATAGGATTTGGTTGAGCATCACTTCAGTCACTCTGACTTTGTTCACTTGGACCCCACTTAACAGTACGGTGGTTCCTATGACTCAACAAAGAAGAAAAGGAAACAACGAAACAACAAAGTCTTCGCGCTCCATAGTCTTCATGCGATGTCTTCTCATGTCATAGTCTTCAATGTGAATATCTTCACAGACCACCATTGTCTTCAATGTCTTCACACATTTTTAGGGGTCATCTCCGGTAGGTAAACCGAATCAATGAGGGACTACTACCTGTGTTATCCTGTAATTCTCACAAACACATTAGTCCCTCAACCAGGTTTGTCGTCAATACTCCAAAACCAACTAGGGGTGGCACTAGATGCACTTAGACAAATCTTATCCAGAGCCAGATGAGTCAGCTTTACTTGTAGCCCAAGTTAAGCTGCCGCGTGTGTTTGAAATCTGACCATTGGAACACGTGTCAGTTCCTTAGTGACCCAGGGTCATTTCGGACAAATCAGGTCAGGTTGCCGAGTGGCTATAAATAGCCCACCCCCTACACCATAAATTGGTGGCTGCTCAGAGTTAGTGCACGGCTTTTGTCGTTTGAGAGCAACCCACCTCAAAGCTTTTGAGAGAGAGATCCTTGCGAGGACAAAGCCCAAAACACCCAGAGCCAAAGAGTGTTAGGCATCACTGAAGTCTTTCTGTCCGCGTGACCGGAAGACTTGTTACACTTGAGGACTGTGAATCCTCCAGCCGGTTAGGCGTCGCGTTCTGAGCATCCAAGAGTCATTGTGGATTGGCGGTGAACGAAGTCTGTGAAGGTTTGGAAGTCTACCTTGAAGACTTACCTGAGTGATTGGGCGAGGACTAAGTGTCCTTAGCTCAAGGGGAATAAGGTGAAGACGCGGTCTTCTGAGTTGAATCTCAGCCTCCCTAACCAGACGTACAGTTGTCACAGCAACTGGAACTGGTCGAACAAATCCCTGTCCTCACCAAGCAACTGGTTCTATCTCTTCCCTCACTTATTTATAGTTTGTCTTCGTGAAGTCATTTGCATGCTTGCCTTATCTGTTTGACTTCACTGTGGGACGACTATTGTTGATTGGCTTCATTCTATCTTCCATCTTGATCCATACTACCTAGCTGCTAATAGTCTTCGTGCTTTAGCTTCATTACTTGCTTGACTATGGCTTGTCTAGTGTAGTCTACCTTCTGCTGCATGTCAATTGGTTCATTTCTATTGTTTGTCTTCGAAACTCTCATGTTTTGAAGACTTTCATAAAAGTCGCCTATTCACCCCCCTCTAGTCAATAACTAGCACTTTCAATTGGTATCAGAGCAAGGTACTCCCTTGTTCTATGTGATTCGGTTTAACCACCTGGAGTTTTAGCTATGTCGACTGCAGGGATAATCAAAGTGTCCGCTGCGTGCCCTGTCTTCGATGTCACTGATTACCCCTACTGGAAGAATAAGATGTGTATGCATCTTGAAGCTATTGATGTCGACCTCTGGTATGTCGTCAAGAACGGCGTTCCCAAGGGCGGTGAAGGTGTCACCCCTGCTGATGTCAAGAAGTTCATTCAACTAGATTCCACTACCAAGAACATCATCTGCGGTCATCTGACAAAAGGACAGTATGGCCGTGTGAGTGCTCTGGAAACTTCGAAGCTGGTCTGGGACTGGCTCTCCAAGGTCAACGAAGGCGTCTCAACCCAGAGAGATCGAAGGATCAGTGTCTTTCGCAACCTCTTCAACCGCTTCAAGAGAAATGACAATGAGAATGTCCAGCTCACGTTTGATCGCCTCACTGATATCACCAATGAGCTTCATGCACTCGGCGCTACTGAGATCACCAAGCATGAAATCATCAAGACACTCTTGAGATCACTTGACAGCTCGTTTGACACCCTAGCCTTGATGATCCAAGAATGCCCTGACTTCAAGACTATCGATCCATCTGACATACTTGAGAGGCTCAACACACATGAGTTCCAGTTATCTGAGAAAAGAGATATCTATGGTCCTAACTATGGACGTACTCGCGCTTTGAAGGCAAAAGCTGCTTCCTCATCTAAAGAAGAATCTAGCTGCAGTTCTGGGGATCCTGAAGACATCGAAAAGGAGCTTGCTATGCTTGTGAAGAAGTTCCAGAAATTCACCAAGAAGAAAGGCTTCAGAAAGTCTTCAAGATCCAGCTCGAGAAATGATGAAGCTTCTACTCATGACCACAAGAAGAGAACATGCCACAAGTGCAAGAAACCTGGTCACTACATCTCCGAGTGTCCTCAGTGGGACAATGAGAACAACAACAAGAAGAAGAGCAAGGAATATGATTCTGATGACAAGAGGAAGTAGAAATCCTCAAAGTCTTCTTCCAAGTCTTCTTCCAAGTCTTCATCACATAAGAAGAGCTCATCTGGCAAGGCTCGTGCTTTTGTTGGCAATGAAATGGATTCAGAGGAGGAGTCTGCTTCTGAGGAGGCAGAGGTGGAGTCTGAGGAGGAGTCTGACTCTGGCGTTGAAAGTCTGGCTTTAGCCACAGCCTACGTTGCCAAGTCCATCTTCAACACTGAAGACAATGGCTACGTCACCAACGCTGATGATAATGACAAGGATGACTCTGCCCCCACCTACTGCTTCATGGCACATGGTGCCAAGGTAAACTCACGCGATGCTTACTTTCAAACATCAAGTGAAGATGACTCTGATTGTGAATCCAAACCTAGCTACAAAACACTTGCTAAAATTGCAACTGAACAACAGAAAGCTATGGAACATATTCAAAAACTATTAGACAAAAGCGATGACCTGTTGGAGGCAAAAATGACCCGATATCAGTCCTTAATTGAAGACATTAAAAATCTTCATGTTAAGTACGAGGAACTTGAAAGTCGTCATGAAACGCTCTCAACAACTCATGAAAAGCTTTCCTATGATTATCTTCAAAGGAAGCAGGAACTTGAGAAATTGAGAGCGGCTCATGAAGATCTTCAAAAAGAGAACGAGTCACTTCGCGCTCAACAGATCAGTCCCGCTCAGGAAGGATTTGAACCACCATGTCTAAAATGCCTTGAGCGTGATAACACTACTTTTGTTGCCGAATGTTCTACTGCTGCTACTGTCACAATATCTTCAACTGTTGATATGGTAACTAACCCCTCTGCTGAGGATACCGCTACTATTGCTGATGAAAATGCTAGGTTGAAGACATTGCTTGAGACTGGGATGTTCAAAAGTCTCAAAGGGCATCAGACACTATGTGATGTCCTCAAAAAGCAGATTCTGAACCGAAACCATAGGAAAGAGGGTGTTGGGTTCGAGAGGAAAATGAATGTTGATGGTTCTTACTGGAAGCCTGAGCAGTACCCCAAAACCACATGGGTTGCTGCAAACGGACCTTCAGTGGACCCATCCACCTTATCTGGCTTCACTTGTGCTAACCCGATTATCATTGATGAATCCTTTGATGCAAACTATAAACTGTTTAAGAATCAGAATGGTGATGTGTTTGCCAGGTATATTGGTACTAACTACAGGAATGGACCACCCTTGAAGAAGATCTGGGTGCCCAAAAGGTGTCTTGAGAATCTTCGTGTGAATGTCACCATGACACCACAAGGGAAGAAGACAAACCCCAGACCAAAGGCTTCATATGGTCCAATGGCTTCATACAGACAGAGGACTCACAAGAGTCACCCTAACGCCAATGTTTTGCAGGGAAATCATACTCAGACTTATGAATATGAGCGTGTTTCTTCAAATCGTTATGTTCATAAGACTAAGAACTATTCTGCTTATTCATATGAGTATTATTCACCTCCTGCAAGGCTATTTGCTAGGGCTCCAAAGCCGAAGTTCTCAGATGCTGCACTTAGACTCATTGCTTCTAAGCCACCCCTGAAGATGTGGGTGGTAAAGAAAAATTAACTTTCTTTTGCAGGGAAAGGTCTCCAGCCGGAAATCAAAGGCGTCTGATGCTTATGCTGGGGACCTAAAACATCTTGTGGGGCGTAAGATAAAATGCCCAAATGGCCTCATTATGTATTTTGTTCCTGAATCGCTTGCCAATCATCCTATCAGTCCTAACCTTGATCTGAGCTTTCATAATCCACTTGTCCATCAAATGTTTATGCTTCACAATACCCTTGGTGAAGCCTATCCCCCTAACTGCACTGTAGGGTATGACACCTCATGCTTCAGAATGGATAATGGATAGTGGATGCACTAATCATATGACTGGTGATCGAAGTCTTCTCATGGACTCAACCTTACGTCCATCTGACAAGAGTCACATCACATTTGCTAACACTGGTAAAAGCAAGGTATTGGGTCTAGGTAGAGTTGCAATCTCAAAGGATCAGCACATGGATAAAGTGATGCTTGTTGAATCCCTTGGTTTCAACTTAATGTCTATCTCAATGCTTTGTAATTTGAACATGATTGTGATATTTGGAAAATATCGTTGTCTGGTTCTAATGGAATCTGACAAGTCTCTAGTCTTTGAAGGGTACCGGAAATATGATCTATATATGGTAGATTTCTTAGCAGGACCACAGTTAGCCGTATGTCTTCTAGCAAAAGCTTCAGAGTGCTGGCTCTGGCATCGGAGGCTAGGGCATGCTGGCATGAGGAACCTGTACACTCTCGCGAAGAAGAAACACATCATAGGCATCGAGGGCGTCAAGTTCAAGAAAGATCACCTGTGTGGTGCCTGCGAAGCTGGAAAGATGACTAGGGCCAAGCACCCCTCGAAGACAATCATGACGACATCTCAACCCTTCGAGCTGCTACACATGGACCTATTTGGCCCTACTCACTACTCTACTCTTACTACCACTGCTTGCCTCTATGGCTTCATCATTGTTGATGATTATTCAAGATATACTTGGGTGCACATAATCCTCTACAAGAATGAAGTGTAGGATGTCTTCAGACGCTTTGCAAATCATGCCATGACAAACTATGGGATCAAGATCAAGCACATCAGAAGTGACATGGCACAGAGTTCAAGAACACCGGCCTCGATCTTTACCTTGATACATTAGGCATCACTCATGAGTTCTCTGCTCCATACACACCTCAGCAGAATGGCATCGTGGAGCGCAAGAACAGGACACTCATTGAGATGGCTCGGACGATGCTTGATGAATACAAGACTCCAAGGAAGTTCTGGCCCAAAGCCATTGATACTGCATGCCATGTCATCAACCGTGTTTATCTTCACAACCTTCTGAAGAAGACATCCTATGAGCTCCTGACTGGTAAGAAGCCAAACGTCAGTTACTTCAGAGTATTTGGTGCTAGGTGCTAGGTCAAGGATCCACATCACACTTCAAAATTTGCACCGAAAAGCACATGAAGGTTTTATGCTTGGTTACAGAAAGGATTCGCACTCTTACAGAGTCTTCAACCTCTTTCACTATAAAGTGGTTGAAACTGTAGATGTGCGGTTCGATGAGACTAACGGCTCGCAAAGAGAGCACCTGCCAAATGTGCTAGATGAAGTTCCACCTAGTGAATCCATCAAGCTTATGGGAACTGCAGAAATCATACCTTCTGAGGCACAGGCTGAAGAGGAACTCATCATTTCTGCACCTAATCAACCTGAAGACAATGGTCAGCCTGAAGTCAATGCTCAAAACGAAGACAATGATCAGCAAGAGCAAAATCTTCGCCCAGTTCATCCTCGTGTTGCAAATGAAGTACAAATTGAGAAGATAATTGATAGCATCAATGCACCTGGTCCACTCACTCGTTCAAGAGCAACACAACTAGCTAATTTCTGTGGGCACTTTGCATTTGTCTCAATATCTGAACCCAAGAAAGTTGCTGAAGCCTTCATGGAACCTGAGTGGATTCAAGCTATGCAAGAAGAGCTTCAACAGTTCGAGCTGAACAATGTGTGGGAATTGGTCAAGCGTCCTGACCCTCGCAAGCACAACATCATAGGCACCAAATGGATATATCGCAACAAGCAAGATGAGCATGGTCAAGTGGTCAGAAACAAGGCTCGACTCGTTGCCCAAGGGTACACTCAAGTTGATGGGATTGACTTCGATGAAACATTTGCTCCCGTGGCTAGGCTTGAAGCCATTCGCATACTTCTAGCCTATGCCAACCATCACAACATCCTTCTGTACCAAATGGATGTGAGGAGTGCTTTTCTCAATGGCAAGATTGAAGAAGAAGTGTATGTTGCACAACCACCTGGCTTTGAAGATCCAAAACACCCTGACATGGTATACAAGCTCAACAAGGCACTGTATGGCCTCAAACAAGCCCCTCGTGCTTGGTATGACACAC
>JAAAWM010010206.1:0-35622 GCA_036873465.1 Thinopyrum obtusiflorum
GGCTACTGACGGTGTCCTGGACTAGGGGGTACTCACCACGTCATCTCCCGATCAGTTAGATTGGGCCGAGGACCCCCATGGCCGTATACTCATGGGCCAGTTCGGACAGTTGTCGCATACATGGAAGATTCCACAAGACTTGGTGATCAAGACAAGGACTCCTCCCCACCGGCGTATTCGGCTAGGTCTCTTGTTATCCTAGGCCTTTGGTGCATTATATAAACCGAGGCCAGGCTAGTCGATAGATGACATACATACAATCATACCATAGGCTAGCTTCTAGGGTTTAGCCTCTCTGATCTCGTGGTAGATCTACTCTTGTACTACCCATATCATCAATATTAATCAAGCAGGATGTAGGGTTTTACCTCCATCAAGAGGGCCCGAACCTGGGTAAAACATCGTGTCCCCTGCCTCCTATTACCATCAGCTTTAGACGCACAGTTCGGGACCCCCTACCCGAGATCCGGCGGTTTTGACACCAACAGCGCCCCAACCTCGTGCCCTCCTGGTACAATGCAGATCCGAGCATTAATGACGTAAAGTACTTGGATACATAGAGTCATTACACATAATTTGTGATTTTACTATGGATATCGATCCTTAATTTGGCCACCCGTGCCCGCATTAAGGCTCGGGGGCTACTGGGCTTTAGGCTTATTATTTACAAATATTAAAGGGGCACATCGATCCCCTGATCTGGTGTTGCCATCCGACCAGTGTCTCGGGGGCTACTGCATCGCCTGTCCAATGCCGAAAATTTTAAGTGCAATACAGTTTCCGAGGAGATTATGATCGTCAGGTTGGTCGGCCGCACCCAACCTGAGTCTCGAGGACTGAGCACGCCGCTTTTTGTGTCCCAAAGTATTCTGCCGAGGTAGGACTTGATCCTCAGGCCGATTTTGCAAATCAACCTGAGTCTCAGCGGCTACTGGGATCAGCGGTCTTATGTCATCCTTCAGGTGCATCTCGGGTTTTAAACTGATACACACCTTGAGGTCTACTGGCTATATATCTTGGCGGAGAATAAATTGCACCAATAAAAAATATTGACAAAAAATCGGCCCACAGTCGGGGTGGTGCACCACCTCGGAAGCAGTCCGACATAAAGCTCGGGCGCTAGCGGCTGGCTCCATAGAGGGCATTTCCGGAATTAAGCTCAGCTAAACTCCTTCAACCTTTTTGAACCAAGGTGATTTATGATAGTCCGGCGTTGGACCTTGGACATAGTCCAGCGTTGGAGCTCGGATACATTTCGGCGTTGGAGCTTGGAAAGCGGTCCGGCGTTGGTGCTCGGCTGCAAAAGATACCTCAAATGCAGTCCGACGTTGGAGCTCGGACGCAAGAGGACGCTGCCGCCCGGGAACAACTTCAAACCCGAGGTGTGGCAGAAAAATAAAAAGGCATTGATAAAGGCCAGAAACTTAAAGGGGCTCCTCGGATACCCAACGTGTAAACTCGCCGAATGCATTTCGGTGATCCTCAAGATTGAAGATAAGAAGATTTGTTGAACCAGTTTTCAAGACCGACAACCGAAGATGAAGAACAGTTCGGAAGAATCGAGGAGCGTCCCTAACTTGAGGGGGGGGGGGGGGGGGGGGGGGGGGGGGGGGGGGGGGGGGGGGGGGGGGGGGGGGGGGGGGGGGGGGGGGGGGGGGGGGGGGGGGGGGGGGGGGGGGGGGGGGGGGGGGGGGGGGGGGGGGGGGGGGGGGGGGGGGGGGGGGGGGGGGGGGGGGGGGGGGGGGGGGGGGGGGGGGGGGGGGGGGGGGGGGGGGGGGGGGGGGGGGGGGGGGGGGGGGGGGGGGGGGGGGGGGGGGGGGGGGGGGGGGGGGGGGGGGGGGGGGGGGGGGGGGGGGGGGGGGGGGGGGGGGGGGGGGGGGGGGGGGGGGGGGGGGGGGGGGGGGGGGGGGGGGGGGGGGGGGGGGGGGGGGGGGGGGGGGGGGGGGGGGGGGGGGGGGGGGGGGGGGGGGGGGGGGGGGGGGGGGGGGGGGGGGGGGGGGGGGGGGGGGGGGGGGGGGGGGGGGGGGGGGGGGGGGGGGGGGGGGGGGGGGGGGGGGGGGGGGGGGGGGGGGGGGGGGGGGGGGGGGGGGGGGGGGGGGGGGGGGGGGGGGGGGGGGGGGGGGGGGGGGGGGGGGGGGGGGGGGGGGGGGGGGGGGGGGGGGGGGGGGGGGGGGGGGGGGGGGGGGGGGGGGGGGGGGGGGGGGGGGGGGGGGGGGGGGGGGGGGGGGGGGGGGGGGGGGGGGGGGGGGGGGGGGGGGGGGGGGGGGGGGGGGGGGGGGGGGGGGGGGGGGGGGGGGGGGGGGGGGGGGGGGGGGGGGGGGGGGGGGGGGGGGGGGGGGGGGGGGGGGGGGGGGGGGGGGGGGGGGGGGGGGGGGGGGGGGGGGGGGGGGGGGGGGGGGGGGGGGGGGGGGGGGGGGGGGGGGGGGGGGGGGGGGGGGGGGGGGGGGGGGGGGGGGGGGGGGGGGGGGGGGGGGGGGGGGGGGGGGGGGGGGGGGGGGGGGGGGGGGGGGGGGGGGGGGGGGGGGGGGGGGGGGGGGGGGGGGGGGGGGGGGGGGGGGGGGGGGGGGGGGGGGGGGGGGGGGGGGGGGGGGGGGGGGGGGGGGGGGGGGGGGGGGGGGGGGGGGGGGGGGGGGGGGGGGGGGGGGGGGGGGGGGGGGGGGGGGGGGGGGGGGGGGGGGGGGGGGGGGGGGGGGGGGGGGGGGGGGGGGGGGGGGGGGGGGGGGGGGGGGGGGGGGGGGGGGGGGGGGGGGGGGGGGGGGGGGGGGGGGGGGGGGGGGGGGGGGGGGGGGGGGGGGGGGGGGGGGGGGGGGGGGGGGGGGGGGGGGGGGGGGGGGGGGGGGGGGGGGGGGGGGGGGGGGGGGGGGGGGGGGGGGGGGGGGGGGGGGGGGGGGGGGGGGGGGGGGGGGGGGGGGGGGGGGGGGGGGGGGGGGGGGGGGGGGGGGGGGGGGGGGGGGGGGGGGGGGGGGGGGGGGGGGGGGGGGGGGGGGGGGGGGGGGGGGGGGGGGGGGGGGGGGGGGGGGGGGGGGGGGGGGGGGGGGGGGGGGGGGGGGGGGGGGGGGGGGGGGGGGGGGGGGGGGGGGGGGGGGGGGGGGGGGGGGGGGGGGGGGGGGGGGGGGGGGGGGGGGGGGGGGGGGGGGGGGGGGGGGGGGGGGGGGGGGGGGGGGGGGGGGGGGGGGGGGGGGGGGGGGGGGGGGGGGGGGGGGGGGGGGGGGGGGGGGGGGGGGGGGGGGGGGGGGGGGGGGGGGGGGGGGGGGGGGGGGGGGGGGGGGGGGGGGGGGGGGGGGGGGGGGGGGGGGGGGGGGGGGGGGGGGGGGGGGGGGGGGGGGGGGGGGGGGGGGGGGGGGGGGGGGGGGGGGGGGGGGGGGGGGGGGGGGGGGGGGGGGGGGGGGGGGGGGGGGGGGGGGGGGGGGGGGGGGGGGGGGGGGGGGGGGGGGGGGGGGGGGGGGGGGGGGGGGGGGGGGGGGGGGGGGGGGGGGGGGGGGGGGGGGGGGGGGGGGGGGGGGGGGGGGGGGGGGGGGGGGGGGGGGGGGGGGGGGGGGGGGGGGGGGGGGGGGGGGGGGGGGGGGGGGGGGGGGGGGGGGGGGGGGGGGGGGGGGGGGGGGGGGGGGGGGGGGGGGGGGGGGGGGGGGGGGGGGGGGGGGGGGGGGGGGGGGGGGGGGGGGGGGGGGGGGGGGGGGGGGGGGGGGGGGGGGGGGGGGGGGGGGGGGGGGGGGGGGGGGGGGGGGGGGGGGGGGGGGGGGGGGGGGGGGGGGGGGGGGGGGGGGGGGGGGGGGGGGGGGGGGGGGGGGGGGGGGGGGGGGGGGGGGGGGGGGGGGGGGGGGGGGGGGGGGGGGGGGGGGGGGGGGGGGGGGGGGGGGGGGGGGGGGGGGGGGGGGGGGGGGGGGGGGGGGGGGGGGGGGGGGGGGGGGGGGGGGGGGGGGGGGGGGGGGGGGGGGGGGGGGGGGGGGGGGGGGGGGGGGGGGGGGGGGGGGGGGGGGGGGGGGGGGGGGGGGGGGGGGGGGGGGGGGGGGGGGGGGGGGGGGGGGGGGGGGGGGGGGGGGGGGGGGGGGGGGGGGGGGGGGGGGGGGGGGGGGGGGGGGGGGGGGGGGGGGGGGGGGGGGGGGGGGGGGGGGGGGGGGGGGGGGGGGGGGGGGGGGGGGGGGGGGGGGGGGGGGGGGGGGGGGGGGGGGGGGGGGGGGGGGGGGGGGGGGGGGGGGGGGGGGGGGGGGGGGGGGGGGGGGGGGGGGGGGGGGGGGGGGGGGGGGGGGGGGGGGGGGGGGGGGGGGGGGGGGGGGGGGGGGGGGGGGGGGGGGGGGGGGGGGGGGGGGGGGGGGGGGGGGGGGGGGGGGGGGGGGGGGGGGGGGGGGGGGGGGGGGGGGGGGGGGGGGGGGGGGGGGGGGGGGGGGGGGGGGGGGGGGGGGGGGGGGGGGGGGGGGGGGGGGGGGGGGGGGGGGGGGGGGGGGGGGGGGGGGGGGGGGGGGGGGGGGGGGGGGGGGGGGGGGGGGGGGGGGGGGGGGGGGGGGGGGGGGGGGGGGGGGGGGGGGGGGGGGGGGGGGGGGGGGGGGGGGGGGGGGGGGGGGGGGGGGGGGGGGGGGGGGGGGGGGGGGGGGGGGGGGGGGGGGGGGGGGGGGGGGGGGGGGGGGGGGGGGGGGGGGGGGGGGGGGGGGGGGGGGGGGGGGGGGGGGGGGGGGGGGGGGGGGGGGGGGGGGGGGGGGGGGGGGGGGGGGGGGGGGGGGGGGGGGGGGGGGGGGGGGGGGGGGGGGGGGGGGGGGGGGGGGGGGGGGGGGGGGGGGGGGGGGGGGGGGGGGGGGGGGGGGGGGGGGGGGGGGGGGGGGGGGGGGGGGGGGGGGGGGGGGGGGGGGGGGGGGGGGGGGGGGGGGGGGGGGGGGGGGGGGGGGGGGGGGGGGGGGGGGGGGGGGGGGGGGGGGGGGGGGGGGGGGGGGGGGGGGGGGGGGGGGGGGGGGGGGGGGGGGGGGGGGGGGGGGGGGGGGGGGGGGGGGGGGGGGGGGGGGGGGGGGGGGGGGGGGGGGGGGGGGGGGGGGGGGGGGGGGGGGGGGGGGGGGGGGGGGGGGGGGGGGGGGGGGGGGGGGGGGGGGGGGGGGGGGGGGGGGGGGGGGGGGGGGGGGGGGGGGGGGGGGGGGGGGGGGGGGGGGGGGGGGGGGGGGGGGGGGGGGGGGGGGGGGGGGGGGGGGGGGGGGGGGGGGGGGGGGGGGGGGGGGGGGGGGGGGGGGGGGGGGGGGGGGGGGGGGGGGGGGGGGGGGGGGGGGGGGGGGGGGGGGGGGGGGGGGGGGGGGGGGGGGGGGGGGGGGGGGGGGGGGGGGGGGGGGGGGGGGGGGGGGGGGGGGGGGGGGGGGGGGGGGGGGGGGGGGGGGGGGGGGGGGGGGGGGGGGGGGGGGGGGGGGGGGGGGGGGGGGGGGGGGGGGGGGGGGGGGGGGGGGGGGGGGGGGGGGGGGGGGGGGGGGGGGGGGGGGGGGGGGGGGGGGGGGGGGGGGGGGGGGGGGGGGGGGGGGGGGGGGGGGGGGGGGGGGGGGGGGGGGGGGGGGGGGGGGGGGGGGGGGGGGGGGGGGGGGGGGGGGGGGGGGGGGGGGGGGGGGGGGGGGGGGGGGGGGGGGGGGGGGGGGGGGGGGGGGGGGGGGGGGGGGGGGGGGGGGGGGGGGGGGGGGGGGGGGGGGGGGGGGGGGGGGGGGGGGGGGGGGGGGGGGGGGGGGGGGGGGGGGGGGGGGGGGGGGGGGGGGGGGGGGGGGGGGGGGGGGGGGGGGGGGGGGGGGGGGGGGGGGGGGGGGGGGGGGGGGGGGGGGGGGGGGGGGGGGGGGGGGGGGGGGGGGGGGGGGGGGGGGGGGGGGGGGGGGGGGGGGGGGGGGGGGGGGGGGGGGGGGGGGGGGGGGGGGGGGGGGGGGGGGGGGGGGGGGGGGGGGGGGGGGGGGGGGGGGGGGGGGGGGGGGGGGGGGGGGGGGGGGGGGGGGGGGGGGGGGGGGGGGGGGGGGGGGGGGGGGGGGGGGGGGGGGGGGGGGGGGGGGGGGGGGGGGGGGGGGGGGGCCAAAATCTTAAGTCAAATTGATGCATATTTATGGCTTTATAATGATGATTATGGAAGGCGATGAGCCGCAACTAAGATCAGACGACCGACCATGATCGAACGTCCGTGCACTAGTGGACGTGCCAGGCGACGGACGGCCGGTGAACCTCGGATGTCCGAGACCTGGGGAGTGATTTTGGGTTGTGCATGATTGCTGCATAGCAACCGGACAACCGAGTGACGTCGGACGGCCGGAAACTATGAGTCATCGGACGTCCGAGAACCGTCGGACGACCAGTGGCAAAAGTTTTGGCAGATGGCACACAAAATATCTAGAGGAACCAAAATACAAGAATGGGTATATGACAAAATACTATGGGAAATCAAACATGTAAGATACCACATGGTGAGCAACTAGACACACATGTTAAGAACCCCAAACATGATTGGACATCCTCTCCTTTTGAGGAGAGTCGGTGGCCAATAGGCCACCATGTGTGAGCATAAGTGTCATGATGCCGCGAAGATAGTGTCCTTGGGCTCAATAACACTACCCCAGCATTTAAAGTACATAGTTCAAAGAACATGGTAACTTTGAGAGTGTTTGTTTTATTTATGCATTATATAGGGTAAGAGTAATGAGTTTAGAGTCTCCCCCTAAACATATCCCTACATATAAAGTTATAAACAAGACATGAAGTGAATGCATGGATGGGTACTAGATTTCACATAATGTTGTCAAGCTCCAAGATACCAAGTTCATGCCTAAGTTGACAAAACTTTGCTTCATCCAATGGCTTGGTGAAAATGTCTGCAAGTTGGATATCTGTCCCAACATGATCAATATCAATGTCACCCTTTTCCACATGATCTCTCAAGAAATGATACCTAACATCAATGTACTTGGTGCAGGTATGATCTTTGGGATTCTCAGCAATACTGATGGCACTTTCGTTATCACACAGAAGAGGCACATGTCTATAGGTGATACTGTGATCCTTCAAAGTTTGCCTCATCCATAGTAATTGAGTTGCACAACTGGCGGTTGCAATGTATTCAGCTTCGGCGATGGAGAGGGCTGTCGGTGTCAAAACCGGCGGATCTCGGGTAGGGGGTCCTGAACTGTGCGTCTAAGGATAATGGTAACAGGAGGCGGGTGACACAATGTTTACCGAGGTTCGGGCCCTCTCTATGGAGGTAATACCCTACTTCCTGCTTGATTGATCTTGATGATACGAGTATTACAAGAGTTGATCTACCACAAGATCGTAGAGGCTAAACCCTAGAAGCTAGCCTATGATTATGATTGTGTATATCTATTGACTAGCCTGGCCCTGGTTTATATAATGCACCAGAGGCCTAGGATAACAAGAGTCTAGCCGAATACGCCGATGGGGGAGGAGTCCTTGTCTTGATCACCAAGTCTTGTGGAATATTCCTTGTATGCCGCAACTATTCGAACTAGCCCATGAGTATACGGCCATGGGGGTCCTCGGCCCAATCCAACTGATCGGGAGACGACATGGTGAGTACCCCCTGGTCCAGGACACCGTCAGTAGTCCCCTGAACCGGTCTTCAAGCTCCTCGATTCTTCCGAACTGTTCTTCATCTTCGGTCGTCGGTCTTGAAAACTGGTTCAACAAATCTTCTTGTCTTCGATCTTGAGGATCGCCGAAGTGCATCTGAAGAGTTTACACGTCGGGTATCCGAGGAACCCTTTAAGTTTCCGACCTTTATCAATGCCTTGTTATTTTTATGCCACACCTCGGGTTTGATTTTGTTCTCATGCGGTAGTGTCCTCTTGCGTCTGAGCTCCAATGCCGGACTGCATTCAAGGTATCTTTTGCAGCCGAGCACCAACGCCGGACTGCTTCCGAGCTCCAATGCCGGAATGTATCCGAGCTCCAACGCCGGACTGTATCCGAGATTTCATAGATCATCTTGGTTCAGAAAAGTTGAAGGAGTTTAGCCGAGCTTAGTGCCGGAAATCCCCTATGGAGCTAGCCACTAGCGCCCGAGCTTTATGCCGGACTGCTCCCGAGGTGGTGCACCACCCCAATCGCGGGCTGATTTTTTACTGGTGCAATTTATTCTCTGCCAAGATATATAACCAGTATATGTATATCTAGTAGGCCTCAATGTGTGTGTTAGTCTGAAACCCGAGATGCACCTAAAGGAAAACGTTAAACCAGTGTTCCTAATAGCCCCTGAGACTCAGGTCGATAAGCGAAATCGGCCTGAGGATCAATTCCTAGCTCGGCAGCATACGTAGGAATAGAAATGCAGTGTAATATATTAGAGATGATAATAGTGATCGGCGAACGGGCCCTTGAGAGAGGGTCTTGAGAAGTTGCCACAATATATTAGCTTGACGCCAGATAGGTCCAGATGGTATCTATTGTCGTCCGAAGACGCGTTTGCCCATGTTCGGTCAAGCCGAACACTGAGCACTTTGAATTTTCTGCATTGAATAGGCAATGCAGTAGCCCTCGAGACACTGGTCGGGTGGCAACACCAAATCAGGGGATCGATGTACCCCTTTAATATTTGTGAATGATAAGCACGAAGCCCAGTAGCCCCCGAGCCTTAATGTGGGCACGGGTGGCCGAATTAAGGATCGATCTCCGAAGTAAAATCACAAATTATGTGTAATGATTCTATGTATCCAAGTACTCGACATCATTAATGCTCGGATCCGCATTGTACAAAACTTTGTTGACCGACCATCGGCTTCAACCTCTTCGGCCAGCAGCCGAGGAGTGTTTGTCCTACTTTACAAAGCCTTTATGAGGGCAAAGATTTACGGCAAACAAGGCAATCCAGCCATACAGTTTTATAAACAAAGCTATGCGGAGAGGTATGTTATATTACTTTTTAACGTAAGAAACATCTTCCAAAGAAAAATAGTCCCGCTATCGGTTCCTTTCTTTGGGTTGTCATGCTAAGCATGATCATGAAACCTCAGCTCCGATCAATATGGGAGCAAAATATTGAGGATTTAGTTCGGGGAAAGTTCCCAAACTCTATGGTATTAATGAACCAAAATTTTCATTTCCGTCATTGCCGACCGATGTGATTCTTTAAGATTGCTAGCTTTCGGCTTCACCCAGTCTGAGGTACTAGCTCGGATGACCAAGTAGTAAGAATCACAGAGGTGCTCCCTTTACCACCTAGCCGAACAATCGGGAACGTAGGGGGGGGGGGGGGGGGGGGGGGGGGGGGGGGGGGGGGGGGGGGGGGGGGGGGGGGGGGGGGGGGGGGGGGGGGGGGGGGGGGGGGGGGGGGGGGGGGGGGGGGGGGGGGGGGGGGGGGGGGGGGGGGGGGGGGGGGGGGGGGGGGGGGGGGGGGGGGGGGGGGGGGGGGGGGGGGGGGGGGGGGGGGGGGGGGGGGGGGGGGGGGGGGGGGGGGGGGGGGGGGGGGGGGGGGGGGGGGGGGGGGGGGGGGGGGGGGGGGGGGGGGGGGGGGGGGGGGGGGGGGGGGGGGGGGGGGGGGGGGGGGGGGGGGGGGGGGGGGGGGGGGGGGGGGGGGGGGGGGGGGGGGGGGGGGGGGGGGGGGGGGGGGGGGGGGGGGGGGGGGGGGGGGGGGGGGGGGGGGGGGGGGGGGGGGGGGGGG
The DNA here is from genome assembly GCA_036873465.1 of Thinopyrum obtusiflorum. Classification (NCBI taxonomy): domain Eukaryota; kingdom Viridiplantae; phylum Streptophyta; class Magnoliopsida; order Poales; family Poaceae; genus Thinopyrum; species Thinopyrum obtusiflorum. The sequence goes on from JAAAWM010010206.1 coordinate 9,608, forward strand.
GGGGGGGGGGGGGGGGGGGGGGGGGGGGGGGGGGGGGGGGGGGGGGGGGGGGGGGGGGGGGGGGGGGGGGGGGGGGGGGGGGGGGGGGGGGGGGGGGGGGGGGGGGGGGGGGGGGGGGGGGGGGGGGGGGGGGGGGGGGGGGGGGGGGGGGGGGGGGGGGGGGGGGGGGGGGGGGGGGGGGGGGGGGGGGGGGGGGGGGGGGGGGGGGGGGGGGGGGGGGGGGGGGGGGGGGGGGGGGGGGGGGGGGGGGGGGGGGGGGGGGGGGGGGGGGGGGGGGGGGGGGGGGGGGGGGGGGGGGGGGGGGGGGGGGGGGGGGGGGGGGGGGGGGGGGGGGGGGGGGGGGGGGGGGGGGGGGGGGGGGGGGGGGGGGGGGGGGGGGGGGGGGGGGGGGGGGGGGGGGGGGGGGGGGGGGGGGGGGGGGGGGGGGGGGGGGGGGGGGGGGGGGGGGGGGGGGGGGGGGGGGGGGGGGGGGGGGGGGGGGGGGGGGGGGGGGGGGGGGGGGGGGGGGGGGGGGGGGGGGGGGGGGGGGGGGGGGGGGGGGGGGGGGGGGGGGGGGGGGGGGGGGGGGGGGGGGGGGGGGGGGGGGGGGGGGGGGGGGGGGGGGGGGGGGGGGGGGGGGGGGGGGGGGGGGGGGGGGGGGGGGGGGGGGGGGGGGGGGGGGGGGGGGGGGGGGGGGGGGGGGGGGGGGGGGGGGGGGGGGGGGGGGGGGGGGGGGGGGGGGGGGGGGGGGGGGGGGGGGGGGGGGGGGGGGGGGGGGGGGGGGGGGGGGGGGGGGGGGGGGGGGGGGGGGGGGGGGGGGGGGGGGGGGGGGGGGGGGGGGGGGGGGGGGGGGGGGGGGGGGGGGGGGGGGGGGGGGGGGGGGGGGGGGGGGGGGGGGGGGGGGGGGGGGGGGGGGGGGGGGGGGGGGGGGGGGGGGGGGGGGGGGGGGGGGGGGGGGGGGGGGGGGGGGGGGGGGGGGGGGGGGGGGGGGGGGGGGGGGGGGGGGGGGGGGGGGGGGGGGGGGGGGGGGGGGGGGGGGGGGGGGGGGGGGGGGGGGGGGGGGGGGGGGGGGGGGGGGGGGGGGGGGGGGGGGGGGGGGGGGGGGGGGGGGGGGGGGGGGGGGGGGGGGGGGGGGGGGGGGGGGGGGGGGGGGGGGGGGGGGGGGGGGGGGGGGGGGGGGGGGGGGGGGGGGGGGGGGGGGGGGGGGGGGGGGGGGGGGGGGGGGGGGGGGGGGGGGGGGGGGGGGGGGGGGGGGGGGGGGGGGGGGGGGGGGGGGGGGGGGGGGGGGGGGGGGGGGGGGGGGGGGGGGGGGGGGGGGGGGGGGGGGGGGGGGGGGGGGGGGGGGGGGGGGGGGGGGGGGGGGGGGGGGGGGGGGGGTGTGCAAAGGGAGAACCACTGCGATTGTGCTTCCATCTCGCATGGTTAAGCGCCTCAGTGGAGAAAGCCAAAAACTGACTGTCACAATAAGCGCAAACTGGTCTGCGATCCGATGACTGTATTAAATTATAAGATCGATAGAGGTCACCCCGTGTTAAATGACGGGTCGTTCATAACATTGGCCGAAGTGTTTACGGCTTGACCTCGGCTATCGCAGAACACTAACCAGGGGCTAGTAGCTGGCCTCCCAACTTTAAGCTCCTATGACTAAGTGAAAGTTATAAAGCCCGCATATCTGATTGCCTCGTTTCCGCTAACACAACCGCCTCCGGGCACCGAGACGTCGGCTAAGGGTTGTCTTGTTATTGCGGAAACACCCTGCATAGTATCTACAAAGGAGTAGAAGCCGACGATGGGCCACTTTCAACTAATAAACGGTCGCAATGAAGTCAAAATAAATATATACCATCAGTATTTGTATTCAGTATACAAGTACTGCCTTCCGTAATTATCGTTATAAAGCCATAAATATGCATCAAATTTGACTTAAGATTTTGGCCAAGCTGGGTTGCCTGGCTCCTGTGCTTACCCCTACGTTCCCGATTGTTCGGCTAGGCAGTAAAGGGAGCACCTCTGTGATTGTTACTACCGGGTCATCTAGATTAGTACCTCAGACTAGGTGAAGCCGAAAGCTAGCCATCTTAAAGGATATAATTGGTCGGCAACGATGGAAGCGAAAATTCTGGTTCATCATGGACCACAGAGTTCGGGAACTATCCCCTAACTAAATCCTCCATATTTTCCTCCCACATTGATCGGAGATGAGGTTTCATGATCATGGTCAGCATGAAAACCCAAAGAAAGGAACCGATAGCGGAACTATTTTCTTGGGAAGATGTTTCTTAATATAACATAACTCTCCGCATACCTTTGTTTATAAAACCGTATGGCCGGATTGCCTTGTTTGTCGTAAATCTTTGCCCTCATAAAGGCTTTATAAAGTAGGACAAACACTCCTCGGCTACTGGCCGAGGAGGTGGAAGCCGATGGTCGGTCAACAAAGTTTTGTACAATGTGGATCCGAGCATTAATGATGTAAAGTACTTGGGTACATAGAATCATTACACATACATTGTGAGCAAAAATCAATTTTTTCGCAGCCAATCTTTTAAAGAGTCAATGGCACAGTCTCTTTGAGACATCCGAGCAGCTGACATAACGCTATCATAGTTCCTTATTGGCATTGATTTCCTATCTATTAAGCCCCTTGAGGCCTACCTTGGCGAGCTCAGCTTTCGTTAGCTCTAACTCCCTTATGAGATCTTTATTCTCTTTCCGAGAAGTTTGTGTTAAACACAACAAAATTTTCTGTCAAATGGATATCGATCCTTAATTCGGCCACCCGTGCCCACATTAAGGCTCGGGGGCTACTGGGCTTCGCGCTTATCATTGACAAATATTAAAGGGGCACATCGATCCCCTGATGTGGTGTTGCCTATTCAATGTAGAAACTTCAAAGTGCTCAGTGTTCGCTATGGGCAAACGCGTCTTCGGACAGCAATAGGTACCATCATGGACCTATTCGGCATCAAGCTGGTATATTACGGCAACTTTTCAAGACCCTCTCTCAAGGGCCCGTCTGCCGATCACTATTTTCTCTAATATATTACACCGCGTTTCTATTCCTAAGTATGCTGCCGAGCTGGGAATTGATCCTCAAGCTGATTTCGTGAATCAACCTGAGTCTCAGGGGCTACTAGGATCAGCGATTTTATGCTATCCTTCAGGTGCATGCCGGACATTCAACGGACACACACCTTGAGGGCTGCTGGCTATATATCTCTACAGAGAATACATTGCACAAATCGGAATTAAATTCATAAAAAACAGCCCATGGCCGAGGTGGTGCACCACCTCGGATGCAGTCCGGCGTTGTAGCTCGGGCACAGTCCGGCGTTGGAGCTCAGATACAGTCCGGCGTTGGTGCTCGACTGCAAAAGATACTTCGAAAGTAGTCCAGCATAAAGCTCGGATGCAAGTGGCTGGCTCCATAGAGGGCATTTCCGGCATTAAGCTCGGTTGAACCCCTTCAACTTTTTCAAGACCGAGGTAGTCTATGACACCTCGGATGTAGTCCGGCGTTGGTGCTCGGATACAGTTCGGTGTTAGTGCTCGGCTGTAAAAGGACTCTTTGGATACAGTCCGGTGTTGGAGCTCGGACGCGAGAGGACACCGCCGAACGGAAAACACTTCAAACCCGAGGTGTGGCATAAAATTAACAAGGCATTGATAAAGGCCGAAGACTTAAAGGGGCTCCTCGGATACCCGGCGTATGAGCTCTTCGGATTCACTTCGGCGATCCTCAAGATCGTAGATGAGAAGATTTGTTGAACCAGTTTTCAAGACCGACGACCGAAGATGAAGAATAGTTTGGAAGAATCGAGGAGCGTCCCCAACTTGAAGACTGGTTCAGGGGGCTACTGACGGTGTCCTGGACTAGGGGGTACTCACCACGTTGTCTCTCGACCAGTGGGTCGGGCCGAGGACCCCCATGGCAGTTCACTATTGGGCCAGTTCGGACGGCCCATGCCGCATACAAGGAAGATTCCCGAAGACTTGGTGCACAAGACAAGGACTCTCCTAAAACCCTAGGCCTCCGGTGTGTTATATAAACCGAGGCCAGGCTAGTCAATAGATAGTCTAATATTCATGAGAACAATCTCGTGGTAGATACATGTACTCTGTACTACACCCCATATGAATACAATCAAAAGCAGGACGTAGGGTTTTACCTCCATCAAGAGGGCCCGAACCTGGGTAAAATCTTGTGTCCATGTTACCATCGCTCCAAGATGCCAAGCTTAGGACACCTACTACAAGATATGCCGGATATAGAACCGATAGCCGTCAACACCATGTGTCATGCATCAAACCTGGTTTTCTCTGAAAGATTTTGATCAAGACCCCCTACGAGCTCCTAACCAGGAACAAACCCAATGTCAAATACTTCAAAGTATTCAAAAAACCCGATTAGCTAAGTTTCAATCCAAAACTATTGAGGGTACATTTGTTGGATATGGGTCAAACTCTCATGCCTCTAGTGTCTTCAACAAATCCACAGGGTGTGTTGAAGAAACTTATGGCATGGGGTTTGATGCGAATAATGGTTCCCAAGTGGAGCAACTTGATCATGGGCCATAGTGATATTTTGCCCATTGAAAAAGAGCACTTCCATGGAGAAGGAACTTCAAGTACCATTTGTGTGCCTTATACACCGCAAGATGATCACATTGCTCATGATGAGCCTCCTATCCAATAACAAATATAAGACCCTCCTCAACAAAGTGAGCATGATCAAAATGAAGAACAAGCCTTTGACCAAGATCAAGATCAAGAACAAATTCATGATCAAGATCAAGAACAAGGTCATCAAATGATCAAGCTCAAGATGGAGCCGAAGCTTCAAGTGATGAATTTCAATCTCCATCAATGGATCCTCGAGATGAGGATGGATCTCAAGAGACAAATGAAGAGTCACCTGTTCCTTGTTCCTCCATGCCCCGGTGTGGAGCATGTGTCCAAGTTGACAAAGTTCTTGGAGGATTGTCCCATGGGGTAACTACTCATAAACAATTGGCAAAATTTTGTGTGCATCACTCATTTGTTTCTTTTCTTTAGTCCCTTAAGGTACAACAATCCATGGAGGATCCGGATTGGGTTGTTGCCATGCAAGAAGAGTTGAACTACTTCACCCATAACAAAGTGTGGTCTCTTGTGGAGAGGCCAAAAGGAAAAGGTCATATCATCATTGGGACCAAGTGGATCTTCAAGAACAAGCAAGATGAATATGGACAAGTCATTAGAAACAAGGCAAGGTTAGTTGCACAAGATTTCACCCAAGTTGAAGGTTTGGAATTTGATGAAACCTTTGCTCCCATTACCCGTCTTGAGTCCATTCACATTTTGCTTGCATATGCTTCTTTCAATAACTTTAAGTTATATCAAATGTATGTTGAGAGTGCATTTCTTAATGGTCCCATACATGAGTTGGTATATGTTGCACAACCACCAGGCTTCATTGATCCCCATCACAAGGACCATGTCTATAAACTCCATAAGGCATTGTATGGGCTCAAGCAAGCCCCACGTGCTTGGTATGATCACCTTAGGGGGTTTCTAGTCTTGGAAGGATTTGAGATAGTGAAAATCGATGCTACTCTTTTTACTAAGAGAACCAAGGGTGATTTGATTATATGCCAAATCTATGTGGATGACATTATCTTTGGTTCTCCTAACAAATCTTTGTGCAAGGAATTCTACAATATTATGCAAAGAAGTTTGAGATGTCAATGATGCAAGAGTTGAAGTTCTTCTTTGGATTTCAAATCAAGCAACTCAGAGGAAGAACTTTCATCTCTCAAACCAAGTACACAGAGAATATTCTCAAGAAGTTTAAAATGACCAATACCAAGCCATGCAAGATTCCTATGCCAACTACTGGGCATCTTGACCACGACATTGAAGGTAAAGCGGTAGATCAAAAGGTATATCAATCTCTCATTGGCTCTTTGCTTTTGTTTTGTGCATCTTGGCCGGATATCATGTTGAGTGTATGCATGTGTGCAAGATTTCAAGCCGCTCCTAGGGAGGGCCATTATGTGGCGATTAAGAGAATTCTTAGATATCTTGTTCACACCCCTAATTTAGGGCTTTGGTACCCCAAGGATTCATAGTTTGATCTTATTGGGTATTTGGATTATGATTGGGCCAGTGACAAGGTGAATCGCAAGTCAACTTCCGGTTCATGTCAATTTCTTGGACAATCTTTGGTAACTTGGTCCTCGAAGAAGCAAAATTATGTGTCCCTCTCCATCGCCGAAGTCGAGTATGTCGCCTGAAAGGGCATTTATGCCCTTAATTATTTTTGGTGTTAATGACAACATAATTTGTATTCTAACCTCATGCTTGAGTCCATAAACAGTGCCACTGCATCATAAAGAGAAGCATGGATGGTTGGATGCCCCTCCATTTCAAAAAGGGAAAAAGGAGAGTTTGATGATGACTTTTATATTTCATTTGAGTCATTACGACAACTGCACTATTAAGAGGGGGTGTACCTTGGAGATTTTGTGGGAATCAACTACACGTACACGTACAAAAATGCACCCATGAACATACCCAAAATCTAAGAGAAAGTGCCCTCAAATCCACTAGTATCCCTTTGTTCTAGATAGCCTAGAACTTCCGACATAGCCCAAAACTTCTGGGCCCCGGTATTTTCAGTGCAGGGTCTTTCCAAGTGTTATGGAACTCAGAAGTGTGCAAACCTTGTGGAAATCCTGGAACCTGACCTGGAACTTCCTGGGAAAAGGTCCGGGGAATCCAAAAAGTTTGCAACCAGGTGTAAACATTCTATAAATCCTAGCACCTACCCGAAACTTTGCCCAAAACTTCTGGGCCACATAGAAAAAGTGTGATAACGGTTAGATTTGGGGGCTAGCTATAAATAGCCCCCTTCTTCCCCACGAAGAGGGTGACGACTCCATTCTCTCTCCTCCATTGTTATAGCTCAAATTTCTTGGAGAACTCCCACCCTTTCCACTCAAACTTGTTGATCTTTAGGGGAGTGAAAGAGAAGTGTCCGATCTATGTTTCCACCAAAGCAAAAGTTGATTCTCCCTTGTTTCCTTGGTGGGTCTTGTTACTCTTGGAGGTTGGAGACTCCTAGGTGGTAGGAGTCCCTTCTGAAAAATCAATTTGTGATTTTTTTCCATCGTTTGTGAAGGTTTGGAGGCCGCCTCAAGGTCTACCACTAGTGGTTGAGAATTTCCGTTGTGGTGATATCTCAAGGAGAATAGTGTGAGCTTTCATGGTGTTGGTGTGCCTTCGTGGTAACACCCATCCCTCCAACGGTGACTAGCTTCCCTCCAAGGAAGTGAACATCAGGATACATCCTTGTCTCCGGAGTCTTCGGTTATCCCTAACCCTAGCTCTTTAATTATCGTTTACTTTGGTCATTTGACCATGCATTCATCATATAGGATTGTTTATCTCACCATAGCAATTGTTTAGGCACACTTTTATAATTTGAATAGCCTAAATTTGCTAATAATCAACAAAAATTTGTAGTTGTCCCTATTCAACCCCCCCTCTAGGTCTGTCCCGATCCTTTCAATTGGTATCAGACCCTCATGCTCTATGTTGTGGCTTTACCGCCCTAGAGCGAGATTGCCAAAGATGGAGTCCAACTTCCCATCACAACCACAGATCTTGCCAACCCTAAAACGGGTACATCATCGTAAGATGACAAGTTTTATACATCCATGGAGGTTGATGAGTTGTTATTCAAACAAGCCATCAATATGAAGGCTTTGGTTGAACAAGCGGTGGTGGAAAGATCCGCAAATAGAAGTCCTAAGGGTGCCTCCATCACTCCCGGAGTGGCAGGAGCACCCTCGGTGATAGATCCCATTGCTCCTCTTTCCACTACCTCACCTTTGGGTAACAACCATGCTGAATTTGGTTGGAACTACCTAAAATCTCTTCCACGAGAACCCAAACTACATTATCAATGTAACCCTCCCATTTATAATGGGAAGGGGAACTTCTCACATTGGAAGTTTGAGATACAAGATCACATTAAGAGCACCTCCGTGGATACATGGAGGGTTGTGGTCGAAGGTTTCAACCCCGTCGAGCATAACAACCTAACTTCACAAGAAGCATTTGATGATCAACTCAACTCTTCCGCATGCATGTTGATAAGGAAGGGTTTGTCTGATGAAGAGAAGGGACCTTACTTTCATATCACTTCCACCAAGGAACTATGGGAAATTCTATTTATGGCCAAAACCTGGACCTCGACACTTCAACTCTCAAGATATGAAATGGCCAATAGTGAGATGCATTTCTTTGTGTTCGAACCAAATGAGAAGCCCCAATCTCTCCTTGCCAAGCTCAGGGCTCTTGTGGTGAAGCTTCAAAGCTTTGAGTGTGACAAAGATAATGATGGTTTCACTATCACCAACCAATTTCTTGTGGACAAGTTGTTGGCCGCTCTTGCTCCTCACTATGATGACATGGTGTTTCACATAAGACGTGAGAGTGGCTTCCCGAAGATGACTCCTGAAGATGTTGTTGCAACCTTTGTGCAACATGAAGAATATGCATCCAATGGGAAGCATGTTGCCGCAATGATAATAGGATTGACAAAGCCAAATCTAGCATTGAAGGCCAAGCATGTCTGTGTGGTTGAATCAAGTGAGAAAGAAGAAGAAGAAGAAGATGTTGACTCTGATGAATGTCCCTCATATGACCAAGTGGCTCTCTTTGTGAAGAGATTCAATGAGGGTGGCTACAAGAACAAGGGCAAGTTTCCAACGAAGAAGAAAGTGAGGGCTTGCTACAATTGCGAGTCAACAAAGCACTTTGTCGATGAGTGTTCGTATGAGAATAGGAAAGACAAGCAAAGATTCCCTAAGAAGAACTTTATCAAGAAGTTGCCAAATCTCATGAATGCCTAGCTCGAGAAGAAGGAAGGTAAGGCCATGATTGCTCAAGAAGATTCTAACCCCGATGATGTTGTGGGTGTTGCTAGTGTAGCCCAATTGAACCTTGTCAACAAGAATGGCAAGGTGATCAAGTACAGCTACATCAAGGACTACAAGGGAAACTCCCATAAATGCTTAATGGCCAAGGCAGTCATGGATGATTAGCAAGATGACTCATCAAGTGAGTCAAATGTACCTTCCTCTCCTAATCCTCCTCTATTCACTCCCAAGTCTCCAACTGATATTTTTCATGATGTGGAGGGTGATTGTGATGAGGAGGATGCCAAGCATGAAAGTATAGATAAGATGTGTAAGATCATGTGCTCCCTAAAATGAAAGAAGCTTGCTATGTTTTGTTGTCTCATGGATCTTGTGGGTAAGCACACCAAGACCATTGAGGAACTCAAAACCCTCGTTGCCGAGGAAAAGGAGAGAAATGATCTCCTTGAGCAGAATGTCCAAATAGAGGAAGCATGTAGTGATTCTTATGCATAACTATTCTAGCTAATGAAAAGAAATATGCTAAAAACTTGGATTCATTGGAAAAGGCAACTAAAACTTGTCAAGAGCTAACTACTTCCAAGAGCAAACTCGAAGTAGCTTATGCTTCTCTATCTAAGGATTTTGAGCTCCTTGCCAAGTCTTTCAAGGCTAAGGAAGGGAAGCTCACCAAACTTAAAGAGAGTCATGAGGGACTTCATGTTACTCATCTAGATACTCTTGCTAAAGTTAGCACTCCTATACTTATAAATGTTGATGCTTGTGCCACTAACTCTACTTGTGATCAAGCATCTCTTGTTGAGGAGAAAAATTGTTGAGGGCCCAACTTGAGAAAGGGCTGGTATCTTGTATCCAAGGTGAGAAGAACCTCAAGGAAGTGTTGAGTCAATACAAGGAGGAGTTTTCAAAAGAGGGACTTGGTTTTGACCCAAGTTCAAGCAAGAGGTTGTCTTTGTGCATGAAGGGAAGAAGGAGAAGGGCAAGGAAAAGGTTATAAATGAGGTTGTTAGTGGAAATGCCACTAGGGGCAAGGCCACTCCCAACAAGGCAAAGGAAGTAATGCCTCCATCCTATGTGTTCTATAAGACAAAGGATGGAGATGTTTTGTGCTAAATTCATTGGTCCTCACAATGCATTTTGCTATTACTCTATTTGGGTTCCAAAGACCCTTGTTACTAACTTGAGAGGTCCCATTACAAAATGGGAACCTCTAACCAAGACTTGATTGTGTGTAGGGTGCTTTCTCTGGTAGAGTCAAATAGGTGATCGACAGTGGATACACCAATCATATGACCGGAGAGAGAAAATTGCTCATGGACTTCATGGAAGCTGTCAAGCCATTTGTGAACATTGTATTTGGTGGTGGTCAAAAGGAAATGTACTTGGGTTGGGCAAGGTGGCAATCACTAATGATTTGTCTCTTAAAAATGGCATTATTGTCCAATCCCTTAAATATAATTTGCTTTCCATTCATCAATTGGCTTTTGCCGGATATGATACACTATTTGGTCTAACAAGTGTGAAAGTATTTAGGAGAGATACTCTCATAGTGGCCTTTGTTGGACATGTGGAGGGCAACCTTTACGTGGTTGATTTCTCGAAAGAGAGCTTGTTTCTTGAAACATGTCTAATGGTAAGGATGACAAGGGGTGGCTATGGCATCACCGGCTAGCCCATGTCATCATGAGAAATCTTAAAGATCTCCTAAAGGGTGAGCACATCCTTGGACTAATGGATGTCTCTTTTGATAAAGAATATGAGTGTAGTGCATGCATAGCCAGAAAGCAATATCAAGCAAAGCATATTCCCAAGGGTAACATGTCAAGTTCAAGGCCTTTGGAGCTCCTTCATGTGGATCTCTTTGGGCCTCCATCATGGGATAGCCTTGGGGGAAAGAAGTATGGCCTTGTCATTGTTAATGATTACTCGAGATACACATGGGTGTTCTTTCTCATATCCAAGGATGAGAAGAAGGTGACATTCATATTGACTTTGCCACACAAGCTCAACGCAAGTTCAACGGAGAGATCTTGGCAATTAAAAGCGACGATGGCTTGGAGTTCAAGAACTACACCTTGGAAGGTTTCCTTAGTGATGAGGGGATTGAGCATCAATAGTCCATACCTTACACCCCTCAACAAAATGGCCTAGCCGAGAGGAAGAACCAGACACTTGTGGAGATGGCAAGGTTTATGTTGGATGAGTACAAGTCACCATATAGCTTTTGGGCCGAGGTCATCAACACCGCTTGTCATGCATCATACCGGCTCTTCCTTCGCAAGTACTTGAACAAGACGCCATATGAGCTCCTAATCGGGAACAAGCAAAATATAAAATACTTTCGAGTATTCAGTTGTAACTGTTTCATTCTCAACAAGAAAACCCAGTTAACACAATTTCAATCAAAAACTATTGAGGGTGTATTTGTTGGATATGGCTCAAACTCTCATGCATGTAGGGTCTTCAACAAATCCAATGGATGTGTTGAAGAAACTTGTGACGTGGTGTTTGATGAATTTAACAGCTCCCATGGGGAGCAAGTTGATATAAGTGATGTACATGGTGAGGATCCTTCACAAGACATAATGGCTATGGGCATTGGTAACTTGTTTCCCATGGAAGAAGTGCATGTTAATGAAGAAGGAACCACAAGCATCATTCTTATTCCATCTACTCCTACACCACAAGAAGATCACATTGCTCAAGATGAGTCCATTATCCAAGAACAAGATCAAGACCTTCCACGACAAAATGAGCAAGATCGACAAGAAGAACAAGTCATGGTGCAAGATCAAGAGCAAGAACAAGTTCATGATCAAGATCAAGCACAAGAGTAAACAAATGATCAAGCTTAAGATGAACCAAATACATCAAGTGATGAATCCCAACCTCCAGCAATGGTTAACCAAGATGATGATGGAACACAAAGTGAAGATTAAGATAATCAAGTTCCATCCTCCTCCATGCCTCTTGTGGCAAGCCATATTCAAGTTGACCATGTTCTAGGAGGATTGTCCAAAGGGGTAACTAGTCATAAACAATTAACAAACTTATGTGTGCATCACTCATTTGTTTCTTGTATTGAACCCCTTAAGGTACAACAAGCTTTGGAGGAACCCGGTTCGGTTGTTTCCATGCAAGAAGAGTTGAACAACTTCACCCGCAACAAAGTATGGTCTCTTGTGAATAGGCCAACCAGAAGGGGTCATAACACTATTGGAACCAAGTGTGTCTTCAAGAACAAGGAAGATGAGTTTGGACTAGTCATTAGATGTTGGCAAGGTTAGTGGCACAAGGTTTCTCCCAAGTTCAAGTCTTGAATTTTGAGAAGTCCCTAAAGTGTGAGGATACTAATATCACTTTGGCCAAATCATAGATAGCCTCAGTAGAGCTCAGTGAGATCAAGAAGTCTGTCGACATAGATGAAGCTCCGTTGAGCAAGAAGAGCTCCTTGTCATCAACCTTCAAGTCTGGAGAGGATACCAAGAAAGTCTAGGTCCACCCCACAGATGCCTCCAAAACAACATAGGTGGGGTCTAACATGGATCCCAAATAGGAAAGCATGCTCGTCAACTTCCTCCATGAGAACTGGGACATCTTTGCATGGAAACCTTCTGACATGCTAGGTATTCCCAGGGAGGTCATTGAGCATGAGCTCAATATCCTTCCCGGTGCTAAACTGGTCAAGCACACCTTACGCCGCTTCACAGAGGACCATCATAGAGCTATCAGATAAGAGATCGCCAGACTCCTGGCCACCAGTTTCATCAAAGAAGTCTTCCGCCTAGACTAGCTGACAAACCCAGTCCTTGTTAGGAAGAATAACGGATCTTGGCACATGTGTATCGACTACACGAGCCCTAACAAGGCATGCACTAAGGATCCCTTCACTCTGCCATGCATAGATCAAGTTGTGGACTCCACGGCTGGCTGTGAGTGCCTTTGTTTTCTGGACGCCTATTCAGGCTATCACCAGATCAAGATGAAAGAGTTTGGCCAGATTAAGACCTCTTTTATCACTCCTTTCAGAGCTTATTGCTATATCTCCACACCCTTTGGATTGAAGAACACCAGTGTCACATTCCAGCGTTACATCTAGAAGTGGTTGCATGATCAGATTGGCATCAATGTTCAGGCCTATGTCGACGATGTCGTCATCAAGACTAGGTATAAGGTAGACCTCCTGAAGGATTTGGCATAGATGTTTGCCAATCTCAGATGGTTTAACATGAAGCTTAAACCAGACAAGTGTGTCTTTGGGGTTCCTTCGGGTAAACTGCTCGGCTTCATAGTCTCTGAACTTGGGATAGAGGCTAACCCAGAAAAAATCAAAGCCATCTCCATGATTGGGAAGCCTAAAACTCTGAAGGACGTATAGAAGCTTACAGGATGCATCGCCGCCCTCAACAGATTTATCTCTAGGCTCGATGAGAAAGCTCTGCCTCTGTATCGGCACCTGAAGAAGTCAGACAACTTTGTTTGGTCCATTGAAGCCCAACAAGCCCTCACCAATCTCAAACAAATTATGTCTACAATTCCTGTCCTGGTGGCACCAAAGGAAAACGAACCAGTTCTGTTCTACATCGCCAAATCCACCCATGTGGTCAGTGTCATTTTGGTGGTTGAACATGCTGAAGAAGGCCACGCGCAGAAGGTTCAGCGCCCACTCTACTATGTCAGCGAGGTTCTGTCAGACTCCAACACACGCTATCCTCAATGGGAGGCCCTGTGGGGCCCATGTGGCCCTGACTCGTGGCCAACAGGGGGCAACAAGCTAGGGGCTTGTGGGGCCCACACAGGTCGCCTCCATGACCTCTCGATGCCCCTGCCTTTATAATTGCCCGAAAACCCTGAAACTATTTATAGAGGAATTTTTCTGCCATCGCCCCTCTCTATTCCATGAAGATCCAATCTGGAGGCCTGTTCCCGTACTCTACCGGAGGGGTAATCCATCGCCAGAGCTATCTTCATCAACCTTGCTACCACCATGACAATGTGTGAGTAGTTTTCTTTGAACTATGGGTCCATAGTAGTAGTTAGATGGCATCTTCTCTCCCTAGTTCTTCAATACAAAGATCTCATGAGCTGCCCTACATGATTGAGATCAATTTGATGCAATTCTCGGTTTGTTTTTTGCGGTGTGATGAATTGTCACCTTATGATCAGGTATATTCATGTAACACCCCGGTTTTCGCTCCCTGTTTTTTTTCCTTCGCGGGGTTTGACTCCCGTCTTTTTTCTCGGTGTTATCGGATTTCTCTAGCTCTTGGGTATATGAAGATGGTCATATAGCCTTGCCTTTTCTATCCAGCCAGAGATTCTCTTCAGATCAACCTTGCCACCAAAGATCTATTCTCAGGATTTTGCCGCCGAAACCCTACCTTCCGAGTTGCCGGAAGGGAAACCCTGATCCTCTCAGTTACAAAGGAACCTCAATTTCCTCTGATCTGTTTCCTCCCAAACTTCTCCCAGTAATCATCCTTCATCTATAAACCCTGGATGTGCAAAAATACTGCCAAGTCATTTGCAATATTTTTCATTTATAATTAATTCCTTTTTCTGCCAGTTAAAGGAATTAAATCCAGGAAAATATCTATCCATCTCCAAAGTTGATGAAAACTTGTGGAGATATTCTTTGTGATCATATTGAGCTCCCATAAAAATATTGGCCATAATTAAATGGGGGAAATTGCATTTTCCTATTTAATGCCAATATTGCATTTTGGGCACTTTCTAAATGAACTACCATTTTGGTAGCCAGGAAAAATCCCAAATAAATTGTGGAGATTCTCCTATCCATATATTCACCATTTCCATCAAGAACCCAAGTTCCATAGTTCAAATTTGAGCACAACATCCATTTGCAAATTCTGTCCAGATTTTCAGTTTGCAAAGGAAGTGCTTGAACCCTTAATCTATTTGAGCTGAAATTTTTCATGGTGGTTAACATTGCTAAATAACTCACGAAAACCAAAAACCAGCTCAATCCATCTATCCATTTGTCCACAGCATTTTTCTCAAGTTTCTGTCCATTTGGAAGTGCTGTGAAGGAAGTACCATATAGGCATTTCCAAATGAGCCGAAACTTTTCCAGTACCTTCATATGTTCAAATAATAACTCTCCACAAAAATTTAGCTCATTTCATCGAGCCAGATGAGTGCAGCTTCAAAGTCAAATTTCTAGACCAAATTTTGCATTGTGAAGGAAGTATGTGCAAATGAGGTCCAGATGACTTCAAATTCTACCAGCATCTAGTACCTCCTACTACAATTCACTGTGACAAAGAACCAGCTGAATACCTCCAGCCATTTCTCCCGAAACCACCACCCAAGTTGCTATCCAGAACCTGTTTTGGATCAGCTCGACTACTCTAGGGCCATCCAGGTCCATCCAGTGATCCACCTCACCTATTTGAGCAGTGAGGGGCTTGCCTGACAAGGTGTGACACGCAGTAGCGGGCCAGAGCACACCGAACGCGTGGTGACCAAGCGGTGGCCACGCCAAATGCGCGCTCTGCGCGCTGACCACGTCTGGTCGCGTCGAGCAGGCCAGCTCAGGCCGCCGTGGCTTGGCCACTCGTGCCGACCGCGTTCCCCTCTGTCCACGTACCCTTCCTCCAGCGTCTTCCCCCTCGGCCACTTCCTCGCCGCGTCGTGACAAGAGCCGCCGCAACCGCCACTGTACTGCGCGTGCGCCGCCGTATGCGGCCACCCCCCGAGCTCTCCCGAACGAGCCAGCGCAGCCCCTGCCATGTTCCTCGTCAGTTCGGCCGCTACCCGACGCCGGCAAGCCGCCAGCCGCGTGGCACGCGAGCTCCAGTACCCGGCCAGCGCATCGCCGCGGCCGTCCTCATCGCCTCACCTCACCGGCTATATATAGCCGAGCCCTGAACCCCTCAAGCGCATCAGCAACCCCCTCTTCCCCTCCTAGCTCTGCCCCACCTCTAAACCGAGCTCGAGGAGCTCTCTGATCCCTCCCATGGCTGAGGCTTTGCCGTTGCCCACCTCTCAAATTCCCACGCCTCAGTCATCCCCGACTCCATTCGAGCTCGCGTCCGGGCTGCCCGGACGCCGTAGACCATTCCCGCCCCCTTTCCCAGCCTCCACGGTCACCGGAACCCTGTCGTCGCCGCGGAGCCGCCGCCTTCGGCCGTTGTTGCCGCGACCAACCCCGGCCATCCCCGGCGCCCTCTCCGCCACCTACGGCCGCGGGGTGGAGTGGGGCATCCATCCCCGGCGGTGCCCCAGCCCGCCGCGGTCTCCCGTCGCCGGCGCCGGCGAGGCCGTTGCCTCTGCTGCTCTCTGTCGGGACAGAGGAGAGGAGGAAGAAGGAGAAGGGAGGGAGGAGAGAGAGTGATGCGTGGGGCCCAGCTGGCGGTGAGAGCAGCTGGCCACGTCAGCGTAAGTGGAGACGCACTCCTCTGAATGCGCTTTCAAAACACTGAAAGCGTATTTCCTTATACTGCGGGTAAGTTTATGTTTTCTTCTCCAGAAAATGTACTCTGCCCGAAGGCGCTTTCGGTTCAGCCCCAGGGGCCTATCTGTGAACATTTTATTTATAGATTGGTCCCTGGACTTCAAACCCTCACAACTTTTTGCTCATAACTCCGAATCAGGTGAAACCAACGCCCACGTCTTCGTCTCGTCGAGCCCGTTCTTTTGGTATCATTTTCACAAGGTGGTCACATAGTGGAAATGACCATTTTGCCCTTGCCCTCTATCAGCCTCCTTCGAGAGAGAATGGTTTTCGGTGAATTCTTCCGTGGCTTCACCGCACTTCTTCCCGGAGTATTCTTCGAACCCAGGCAAGCCGACCATCTGATATATGCCCTAAAGCATGACTCTATGTTATTGTTGTGTGTTTAACCTAATAAAGATGCCCGTCCTAGAACTACTTAAATTCCTATTAGTTTGTATTCATCATTTACATTACTTGATCATGTTTATCATTACTGCGTTAATGACTTATTATGAGGCTATACGGAGATAGTCTGTTGTGTTTATGCAGTTGTTACCTCATGTATAGTTAACACCAGGTCAAGTTATTCATGATGGATATCCCTGCCGGTTAAGTACTTGCTAAAAACTAAACATAGATGGTTGATCTTGAGTCACCTGTCCGGGCTTATTCGTGCAACCACATTTGCCGGTATGGGACGGCCTTGACTTGGTCTGGCTCCGTGCTCTCTCACTTGTACCTCCATCTAGGGAGGGTTATGCATGCGTGCTACCCTGATCAGGTGGACGACGATAACCCTGTGAGCCCAGTTGGTTGTTTGCGCGCGGTCCCCATTTGGGACAGTTTAGTTTGGCCACGACGGTGGCAGGTGTCACGGGGTGACACAGGGGCCACCCAGGGCTTGACTCCGGGGGAGGATGTTTGCCGGTGGTACGATGGGAGAGTCACGGGTCAGGCATGTTTCGTTGGAGCAACGCTGGTCCACCCAAATGGGATCACGAGGTCAGGTGCTCCATGGTGTGGGTAAAGTGCGCAACCTCTGCAGAGTGTAAAATCTATTCAAATAACCGCATCCACGGTATTGGACAGCCCGTCCAGACCTCACTAGGTGGTCAACCGTAATGATGATAATAATGGTGGAAGAACCTATCCTGCATAGACATCAGATGTTGTCAGGAATAAGTTATGTTAGCCATGGGATGGCTATGGAAGAGATGATCAGATGACCAAAAGACTTGGATTGGACTTGAATCAGTTTCAGATTGGATCATGGGAATGTTCGGAATATGGATTATATACTTAATATGCTTTACTTTACAGTACCTTACTTCAGTAGTTATCTTGCTAGATAACCCTGTTATGTCATGATGATCAATGCTGCTAGATGTTTAATCATGCTAGATAAGCTTGCTATGACATGATAATTAACATTGCTAGATTGGTAAGCTATGCCATGATAATTAATGTCGCTCTAATAACAAATACATGCTTGAATGCCATGGATTGCATTGCTTGGTGTATATGTTAGTTTGGTTTGCTTGCGAGTACATTCAAAAGTACTCAGCGGCCTTCAATGTGGCCAGGTTCACCTAAGGATCCATCGTCCGTCGACGAGGAGCCGGAGCGTTCGTGGGCTAGGAGAGTAACCCAGTCAGATCCCTGTGGATTGGAGCCACACCAGGACCAAGCTGCCTTAGATAGAGCTTTTCCGCTGCCATCACTCTTGTAATATATCCTGTAAGGCTTATATACCCATTAATAGAAATGCCTGTGTTCGTGATACTTGTTGTAAAAGCGCATGCCAGAGTGATTTCCTGGGCTGGTATGCGTGGCGACCGTCTGGCTACAGTGGTAATCAGGCGGGGCGCCACAATCCATGAATTCTTTCGAGATTCCATTGATTTCTTTGTTGCATGCTTCTTATACATATATGCTCACCGATCTATTAGTCTTACACTGGCAATCTTGCAAGTAATCTTGGGCCAGATCACCCCGAGGCAGAGAAACTCAATCGTGCACTTACACTCCTTAAAACTTCTGTTGTCCAATAGGACATTGTCTCAACTTCTCACGATCGACTCACTCCAAGGTTATTACTGGCCAGAGGCAAACCAGCAGGCAGCACTTCAAGGGCCCATCGCAAACTTAACCACAATACCAGCTACAATAGGTCCCCTGAAGGCACGGACACCCGGGACACCATCGCATGACTCCAGGCGGAATGTGAAAGAGTGGAGCGAGAAGCTGATCTCCTTTTGGAAAATCTGTGTGACCATTCATGTCGCCATAGTTATGATGATCGGGAGGTATCTAGTGGGTGTTGTACCTCTTACAGGTGGCCGCCTATGCTTTTTAGAAAGAATTCACACTCAAACTTTCCCCAAGAAATTATGCGTTCGCAACATCGAGAAGTATAATGGTGACACCAAGCCAGACACTTGGTTAGTTGACTACTTAATCGTAGTTGGCACCGCCAACGGTGACAAAACCCACGCTATCCAATATCTCCCCCTAATGCTGACAGACTCAGCCAGGGCATGGCTCAACAATCTCCCCAAGAACAGCATCCATGACTTGAAGGACATGTAGAAGGTATTCATCAGGAACTTCTCTGGAACATATAAGAGTCTGATGTCTACTACACAACTTGTTCTTGTAGACTCGTGTTGGGCCTCCAAGCGCAGAGGTTTGTAGGGCGGTAGTAATTTTCCCTCAAGTGGATGACCTAAGGTTGATCAATCCGTGGGAGGTGTAGGTTGAAGATGGTATCTCTCAAGCAACCCTGCAACCAAATACAAGAAAACTCTTGTGTCCCCAACACACCCAATACAATGGTAAATTATATAGGTGCACTAGTTCGGCAAAGAGATGGTGATAAAAGTGTAGTAATTATAGTAGATATATGTTTTTGTAATTTGAATATAAAAACAGCAAGGTAGCAAAAAGTAAACGGGCATAAAAATGGTATTGCAATGCTTAGAAACAAGGCCTAGGGTTCATACTTCCACTAGTGCGATCTCCCAACATTGTTGACATAGTTGAATCATATGTAAATCCCTCACGTGCGACAAAGAGTTCACTCCAAAGTCACAAATAGCGGAGAACAAATGAAGAAATTGTTGTAGGGTACGAAACCACCTCAAAGTTATCCTTCCCGATCAATCTTATGAGCCATCCCCATTAATTGTCACGAACAGCCCTAGAGTTCATACTAGAATAACACCTTAAGATACACATCAACCAAAACCCTAATGTCACCTATGCACTCCAATGTCACCACGAGTACCCACGGGTTTGATTATATGATATGCATCACACAATCTCAGATTCATCTATTCAAACCAACACAAAGAACTTCAAAGAGTGCCCCAAAGTTTCTACCGGGAAGTTAAGACGAAAACATGTACCAACCCTTATGCATAAATCCCCAAGGTCACGGAACCCACAAGTTGATCACCAAAACATACATCAAGTGACTCAAGTGAATATCCCATTGTCACCACAGATATCCATATGCAAGACATACATCAAGTATTCTCAAATCCTTAAAGACTCAATCCAATAAGAAAACTTCAAAGGGAAAACTCAATTCATCACAAGAAGATAGAGAGGGGAAAACTCCATATGATTCATCTATATCAACAAAGCTCGTGATACATCAAGATCGTGCCATCTCAAGAACATGAGAGAGAGAGAGAGATCAAACACATAGCTACTGGTACAAACCCTCAGCCCCGAAGGTGAACTACTCCCTCCTCATCATGGAGACCACCGAGGTGATGAAGATGGCCTCCGGTGATGTTTTCCCCATCTGGCAGGGTGCCGAAAAAGGGCTGTAGACGGGATCTCCTTGGTACAGAGGCTTGCGGCGGCGTAAAAACTCATCTAGGTTAACTTTCAGGGGTTTCTGAATATATATGATTTTTCAGCATTGGAATCACGCAAAGAGGTGCCACAGGGGGCCCACAAGGCACCAGGACGCGCCTGGGGGGCAGGCGTGCCCAGGTGGCTTGTGGGGCCCCTGTGGCTCTTCTGCTGCTACCCCGAAGCTTCCTGGGTCTGTTTCCTTCCAGAAAAAACAGTCAAAAAGTTTCGCTGCATTTGGACTTCATTTGATATGGATTTTCTGGAAAACCAAAAACAAGCAGAAAACAACAATTGGCACTGGGCACTAGGTCAATATGTTAGTCCATAAAAATCATATAAAAGCCATATAAAAGTGCACCAAAATCATACAAAACTATAATAAACATGGCATGAATACTTCATAAATTATAGATATGTTGGAGATGTATCAGCATCCCCAAGCTTAATTCCTGCTCGTCCTCGAGTAGGTAAATGATAAAAGAAATAATTTATGAAGTGTGAATGCTAGCATAGTGCATAAGTTTGATCAATGATAATTTCAATCACTTTTCCTAGCATCAATATATATCATAATCAGTGGCTCATAAAACTTCACACGATCAAGTAGCAAGCTATTCACATGTTTAAAGTATAGGCCATAAACTTTCTTGAAAACTAACAAACTATGTTCTCAGTCAACATTGCAATTGCAATTCATCATATTTTCAGGAAGGGTCTCATGTAGGAGCTTGTTAGCAAGTCCACATACTCAACCATCATTTAGTCTTCTATGATTGCTAACACTCACTACATATATATGGAGCAAAAAGTTTCTGCCAGACACATAGAAAGATAGGGGCTTATAATTTTGCCTCCCAACTTATTCACCTCAAGGGTGATGTCAACAATAATAACTCATGATCACTCATATCCAACTGGATATATATGCCTAGATCTTTCCCCACCACATGATGCTTGCAAAAGAGAAAAATAAAAAAGAAATAGAGGAGAACACTATTGACTCTTGCATAAAAAAATACATAAAAGTAAAATACATAAAACTAAAAGATAGGCCCTTCGCAGAGGGAATCAGAGGTTGTCATGCGCTTTTTATTGTTGGATGCACAAGCTCTTAATACAAAGGAACGTCAATTTATATTGCCCCTTGTGATAGCAACCTTTATTATGCAGTCCTTCGCTTTTATTTCTTTACCATCACAAGTTCGTACAAAGCTTATTTTCCCTTACAATTAAAGTTCATACATATTTAGAGGCAATTTTTATTGCTTTTTGCACCGGTGGCAACTTACTTGAAGGGTCTTATTTAATCCATAGGTAGATATAGTGGACTCTCATGACATGAAACTGGATTAAGGGTTTTGGATGCACAAGTAGTATCTCTACTTGGTGCGGATTTTTGGCTAGCAAAGATATTGAGCAAGCACCACATGTTAGAGGATCTATGACAATATCGCTTCTATGTGAATATAAGCAAACATAATTCATTACGTTGTCTTCCTTGGCCAACGTCAATAATTTGACATAAAATTCTTAATGGGGGCTCACAATCATAAAAGATGTCCAAGATAGTGTATTTGCATGTGAATCTTCTCTTCCCTTATTAATTTTTTCATGAATTGCATCATTGACCAATGCTATGCTTGTTAACTTTCAATAAATTTTACCACTTATACTTCTTATATGTGAAGTCACTACTCCCCATGGGACAAGCATATGAAGTATATAAATTTCAACTTTATGATATTCAATTCATTCACAATTTACTCATAGGATATAAGTGAAGCACAAGAGTAAATGACAAACTACTCCAAAAAGATATAAGTGAAGATCAAATGAGTAGTTAAGTAAATAGGGTGCTATGTGAGGACTCTCTCTCATTTAAAGATTTCAGATATTAAGTATTTTATTCAAAAAGCAAAGAAAAAAAAATGACACTCCAAGAATAGCACAACTCATGTGAAGAAGCAAAAACTTAGGCTCAACCAAGACCAACCGATAATTGTTGATGAAGAAAGGTGGGATGCCTACCGGGGCATCCCCAAGCTTAGATGCTTGAGACTTCTTGAAATATTAACTTGGGATGCCTTGGGCACCCCCAAGCTTGAGCTCTTTTGTCTCCTTAATTCCTCTCATATCATGGCCTCTCCTAAATCTTAAAAACTTCATCCACACAAAACTCAACAAGAACTCGTGAGATAAGTTAGTATAAATCAACTCAAAACCTTAACATTCTCTACTGTAGCAATCACTAAAATTATAATTAAACATTGCATACTAAATGCCTCTACATATTTAACACTCCTATCCACAAATAGAAACATTAAACATGCAAACAATGCAACTATAATAGCAATCTGCCAAAACAGAACAGTCTGTAAAGGGTGAATAAGAATCCATACTTCCCTAACTCCAAAACTTCTGAAAAATTACCATGTGACAGAGGACTCATGCATGCTTACAGTGTAAAAATTTCAGATTTTTATCATCTTCTAACAATTCACAAATATTCAGGACATAATAGAAAACTTTCTGTTTTCAAACAGCAACACATGAACTTGCAAACTGAGCATGGTAAAGGCTATAATTGGCATTTTATTGAACTAAAAGACATAAAACTTGATTATTGATAACAGCAAGCAAATCTCAACAAAAGTAAATGACGCTCCAAGCAAAACTCATATTATGTGACGAATAAAAATATAGCTCCGAGTAAGGTTACCGATAATGTTGAAGACGAAAGAGGGGATGCCTTCCGGGGCATCCCCAAGCTTAGACGCTTGAGTATTCCTTGAGTATTACCTTGGAGTGCCTTGGGCATCCCCAAGCTTAGGTTCTTGCCACTCCTTATTCTCCTCATATCGATATCCCACCCAAAACTTGAAAACTTCAATCACACAAAACTTAACGAAACTTCGTGAGATAGGTTAGTATGATAAAAATAAATCATCCACTTAGGTACTATCAAGACAAGATTCATAATTGTTCTCACATAATACCTACTGTATTCTATCATTTCCACAATTTATATCTCATAATATAAGCTATGGAAACACTAAAACAAGCAAACTATGCACTGAAAACAGAATCTATCAAAAACAAAACAGCATGTAGTGAGCGAATAAGAAACCATACTTGTGTACCTCCAAAAATTCTGTATAATTAGGACAACATAAACAATTTGTAACCCAATACTTTGTAAAAAAAATAGAATTTTATCATGCTCCAGTACAGAATAGAAATTCCAGCACTAGACATAAAAGTTTTTGTTTTTGCACATAATCAAATCAACAAGCATCCACACTTTCCCAAAGGCTTTACTTGGCACATTATTGAAAGAAAACATATTAAACAGGATTACTATAGTAGCTTAATCATGTGAACACACAAAAATAGTAGGTATAAATATTGGGTTGTATCCCAACAAGCGGTTTTCTTTAATGCCTTTTTAGCTAGGCATGATGATTTCAATGATGCTCACATAAAAGTAAAGAATTGAAACACAAAGAGAGCATCATGAAGCATATGACTAGCACATTTAAGCCTAACCCGCTTCCTATGCATAGGGATTTTGTGAGCAAATAGTTTATGGGAGCAAGAATCAACTAGCATAGTAAGGCAAAACAAGCATAACTTCAAAACTTTCAACACATACAGAGGAAACTTGATATTATTGCAACTCCTACAAGCATATTGTCAGTGTCAAAACCGGTAGATCTCGGGTAGGGGGTCCCGAGCTGTGGGTCTAAGGATCAATGGTAACAGGAGACAAAGGGACACAGTGTTTACCCAGGTTCGGGCCCTCTTAATGGAGGTAATACCCTACGTCCTGCTTGATTGTATTCGATGTAGACGATGGTAACAAGAGTTGATCTACCTCGAGATCATAATGGCTAAACCCTAACTGGTATGCCTATAGTAGTTCTGATGATCTCTATGGATTAAACCCTCCGGTTTATATACACACCGGAGGGGCCTAGGGTTGTACATGGTCAGTTATAGAGGAAGGAATAATCACAACCGGACATCTAATCCTGCCGTAAAACACATACGGGAGTCCCATTCAGACACGGGGGTAGCCTTCCGCTTTGTCTTCATAGCCCATCAGTCCGGCCCATGTCAATTAGGTCGGACACCCGAGGACCCCCTAGTCCAGGACTCCCTCAGTAGCCCCTGAACCAGTCTTCAATGACGATGTATCCGGCGCATGAACTATCTTCGGCATTGCAAGGCGGGTTCCCTCCTCCTCTGAATACTTGAACTAGCTTCCTGCACAAAAGGATTTGTATCCGGCTTCAGACTATTAGTACAAGCCTTAGCCACGAAGGCCAATCATTCGAGTGGGAACAGTATCTTTTACTGACAACTTTTCGGCGAAGCGACACATCTTTTATTTTACACTTTGAACCGTTGTGCGCCCTCGTTTCACGGTTCGAGGCCAAGCCTCCATTAGTACATCCCATCAAAACAGAGATCGTGCCCGCCCCTTATGGGATACTCATCAATGAAATTTGGGTGACCCAACCGTGCCTTACACCACGATTTCGTTGGGAACAGGCGAGGTTTATGTCATAGGGGAGGGACGCTTGGTGTTTCTTACAGCCTATAAGAGGAGAAAGATAACCCCTTTTTCACCTCACGCTTCCATCTCGCCTCTGCTTCCCAATCTCACCAGAGCTCTAGCGCCCATAGCCTCAAGCTCCTCAGCCTCCACCAACAAGCCATGGCCAGATCTGGCTCAAAGGGCAAATGGGAGGCCTCGACTATCACTTCCAAAGAAATCGAGGACCTCATGCGCGCCGGATATCTGTCTCCGGATATTGTGCACCGAGCTCCGGAGGAGAACCAGATCGTCCCCACACCAAATCCTGGGGAGCGGGTCGTATTCATCCCCCACTTCCTCCACGGGCTCGGATTTCCTCATCACCCCTTCCTTCGGGGCCTCATGTTCTTTTACGGGCTAGATTTCCATGATCTAGCCCCAAACTCAATCCTTCACATATCGGCTTTCATAGTCGTGTGTGAAGCTCTGCTCTGGATCCCCCCACACTTTGGCTTGTGGCTCAAGACCTTCAACCTGAAGCCGAAGGTGGTCGACGGCCAGCAGGCAGACTGCGGCGGAGCCATGGTGAGCAAGCTCGCCAATGCCGTTTGGCCGAAGGGGGTGTTCATCGACATGGTCAAGGTTTGGCAGCAGGAGTGGTTCTACATCACTGAGCCCCTCAATGCCAAATGGGCGGCAGCTCCTGCTTTCAGATCCGGACCCCCTATGAGGCTCACCTCCTGGAACGAGAAGGGCCTCAAATAGGGGCCTCAATCCGAGGTGAAGGTGCTCCAGAAGCGCCTTTCCAACATGCTGGATCGCAACACCGCCCTCACAGATGTGGTTCAGGTGATGCTCTTCCGCCGCCTTCTCCCCTGCCAGCTTCGGGCCTCCCCCATGTGGGAGTTCAATCCCGAAGACCCTATGATCCTACATCACTTCCACAGTACCACGCACGAGAACATCTGGAAGCTGCTGTTCAAGTCTCAAAAGGAATGGCCGAAGCAGACTAAAGACATCGGACTTGACGTCTCCCACCCGGCGACGGAGGTAAGCACACCTCCCTCCGAACACTAATCCCAATAGCTTTTAATATGTGGGAATGTCTAACCTTAGTCTTCCTTTAATCACAGGGCTGGGCGGCGAAGGTAGAGCGGATTAATAGTCCGGCTCCGTTGCCTGAGGATCCCGTAACCCCCCAGCTATCCAAGATGCTGGTACCGGCGCCCTACAAAGCGCCTGA